>JBBPBX010038446.1:0-15835 GCA_038048925.1 Garcialebias charrua
GGTCCCTGCACGGCTGCTCGGGTGCAGTAAAAAGTGAGCCGAAACTTTTTGCGAAAGCGCTCCTCGTCCTCCTCGTCGAGTGTAGAAAAAGCTGATTTAAAATCCAAAACAGGTCTTGAGACACTTTGCAGAGATTTCTTGACTCATCGGGCGATGAGATGCATCTCTGGGGATCCGGTTTGTATGCAGTTCCCCAACATGCAACGCACAGATGTCTGCCTTCTCGTCCTGTTCCTGAAAAGTGTCGCTGCTGATCCATCTGTAACAATCCTGCAGGGTAATTAGTAGAGGTATTTCAGTCTGTTTCATGTGTGTGTGTGTGTGTGTGTGAATATGTGTGCTAGTGTGAGCTTTAATGCTGTCCCTGTATGTACGAGTGTCTGGCTGCGGTTATACACGTGTGGTGGAGTGTGTGTGTGCGGAGATGTGTGTGTGTGGTAAGTGTGTATTACTATATGGGCTAGGGTGCGTGTATCCCTGGTGAGGGTGCCCCATCCTCATCCCAGCCACCGATCCAGGTGTCATGGGGGTCATAGGTGTCGCAGGAGTAACAGGGTGCGACCCCGGGGTCACGGGCAGCGAGCCCGGGTTCAAGGAGGTTAAGAGGGGAACGTCGTCCGGCGAGCGGCGCAAGGTGAGGGTGTAATCGGGCGGACAGGTGAGGCGCACGGTATCCAGTGTGCTGTAGATGTCCTGGGTGTCCAAACCGTCCAGAGCGTCAAGAGTATCCAGAGTGTGGTGGTGGTGAGCGTTGTTTCTCTCGTCTGCCGAGGCCACGTCGCACTCCAGCTGCTTCACCTGGACGTTTCAAACGCAGAGGAAACAAGAAAATGTTACCGTTTTGCAAAATCTAGGACTGAAGCCAAGTTTATTTTCTCGTACTTTCAGGGATAAATAAATTTTTATATAAATTTAAACTCCCAATATTCCAGAATAGCTTAAAAAATAATAAAATTATAGATAAGAAAAAGGAGTAAATGTTCTTTGTCTTCTCATGGGCTCACAACTAGGCATTTTTGTTGTAATGTTATTGATACTGACAGGGTTAATGAATGTTAACCCGTTTGGTCAAACCTTAAAAGCTATTCCATTAATTTAATTCTCTCATCAGAAAAAACAGTGTCAAACATTGAACTTGACAAACCTTTATGTGTCAAAACAACTTACAAATATTAAGAAACACGTTTATTAATTCTGGTATTATTGAAAACGTTTTTTGCAAGAATTTGAACATCATCCATATATAACGTGTAAAACAGCATATTACCGTATTTTTCAACCTATAAGTTAGAGATTTTTGTATACCGTATTTTCCGGTGTATAGGTCGCACCTTTTTATGTTTTTTTTTTTTTTTCAAGGCCTGCGACCTATACACCAGTGCGACCTATTTATGGAATTTTTTCCATATTTTTAGACCAATTTTTGTCAGTTATGACCCTTTTTCACTTTGGCAGAAAATGGTGCAGTACCACTTTCGGCCGCTAGGGGCGCAGTGCAGTACCTGTTTCGGCCGCTAGGGGACACTTCCAGAGGAGTACACCGACCGTTTCCAGCTCATGTGTCCGAAAAAAAGCTCCTCTGCTCGGACTGACTCTGTCGGCCTCCTGGTCTGGATGTAACTTCCTTTAGCTCTGTGTTTCTTAGCTGTTTGTTAGCAAGATAAGTCAAGAACCACTCAGCGGATTTTTCTGAAACTTACAGAATGTAATCACTGTATGGATCACTGTATGGACGTTTACAAGTGAGTAGCTTTATTTGATGTTTGAGTTTAAAAAAAAAAAACGATCTTTTATTAGCGGTTAGCTTCAGTTAGCTTCTGTTTTTAGCATTGGTTTTATGCTGGTGAAGATTCTCAGTCGTCCAGGACATGATAAATCAAAAAGGCGTTCAATTCAAGATCAACTGGACTTTATTTGTAACAGAAGACGTTTCGCTTCTCATCCGAAAAGCTTTATCAATTCAATGAACCAGACTGTGTGTGCGTGTGGATTTATAACAGGAGTCACGCACCATCATATGTAAATTGCAAGCTGAGGTAACACATACATGTAAATTGACAGATCACACCTTAACAGTAGGGAGTTCCCTTGAAGTCTCTGACAGCAGACACAACAACTGTATGTAAATTGACAAAAAACACCTCACAGTCCAACAACAGAGGTTTCTCAACAAACTTTGCTAGTCTAATTCACAGACAAGACACCTCTGCTCCCATCCGGTGTAAAACGTTTGTGAATCAGTCCCAAAACTGAGTTGTAAGTCTTGGAAAGTTGAAATCTCAGACCTCCTCCTCTGTTAAGAGAAGGTTTTTCTCTCTTAACATACAAAGCTTCCTTAACACCCCTCTCAAACCATCTGTGCTCTCGGTCCAAAATTTGCACATTTTCATCCTCAAATGAGTGTCCCTTGTCCGTGAGGTGGAGGTGAACAGCGGAGTTTTGTCCAGAGGTGGTGGCTCTCCTGTGTTGGGACATTCGTCTGTGAAGAGGCTGCTTCGTTTCTCCAATGTAACGGTCTGAGAAACGTCTTCTGTTACAAATAAAGTCCAGTTGATCTTGAATTGAACGCCTTTTTGATTTAGCATTGGTTTTATTTCTTATGGCTTCGAAACCACTCGGTGTATATTTTTTCTGCTTACAGAGTGTAATTATATGAGCTTTAATGTACTAACTGTTGGCTGGATGAATCATTTGAGATAAAATTCGAATTTTTATTCGTGTTCTAAGAGGCGGACTCCTGTTAGCATTCGTTTTTATTTCTGTTTACTTCTGTTTGCATTATAAATAGCTTTGAAACCACTCGGTGTATATTTTTTCTGCTTACAGAATGTAATTATATGAGCTTTAATGTACTTAACTATGGCTGGATGAATCATTTGAGATAAAATTAGATTTTTTATTCGTGTTCTGAGAGGCGGACTCGTCTCGGTTAGCATTCGTTTTATTTCTGTTTACTTCTGTTTACGTTATAAATAGCTTCGAAACCACTCTGTGTATATTTTTTCTGCTTACAGAATGTAATTATATGAGCTTTAATGTACTTAACTATGGCTGGATGAATCATTTGAGATAAAATTTCGATTTTTTATTCGTGTTCTGAGAGGCGGACTCGTCTCGGTTAGCATTCGTTTTATTTCTGTTTACTTCTGTTTGCGTTATAAATAGCTTTGAAACCACTCTGTGTATATTTTTTCTGCTTATGTAATTATATGAGCTTAATGTACTTAACTATGGCTGGATGAATCATTTGAGATAAAATTTGATTTTTTTATTTGTGTTCTGAGAGGCGGACTTGTCTCGGTTAGCGTTTGTTTTATTTCTGTTTACTTCTGTTTACGTTATAAATAGCTTCGAAACCACTTGGTGTATATTTTTTCTGCTTACAGAATATAATTATATGAGCTTTAATGTACTTAACTATGGCTGGATGAATCATTTGAGATAAAATTCGATTTTTTATTCGTGTTTTCAGAGACGGACTCTCCTGTGGCAGACATTAGCAGCAGAGCTAAACACTCGGTCCATATTGCCGGGTTGACTCAGCGGTGACGCGGCACGTCAGTGGTGGATGACGCGGTACATCGGCGGTGGCGTAGGTGCGACCTATACACCGGTGCAATCTATTGATGGATTTTTCCAATTTTTGGCAATAATTGGACAGTGCGACCTATAGACCGGAAAATACGGTAATTTGCATTTCCTGCGACTTATACACTGAAGCGACTTTTTTTCCCCCACCATATTTATAAACCAATTTTTGGCTGAGATATGACCGTTTTCATTCATTCTGACAATGAAAAATTGAACACTACCATTTTCAGCTGCTAGATGGCACATGAGTAATAAGGCATGCCGCTGTGTCATGTAATAGGTAAAAGTGGCTAATAATGACATAATCGGCTTGCCACAGACTCACACCTTCTTCCAGCTCTGGGATCATGCCTGGAGCAACCATAAAATCAGCTTCATTTTGATGCGCCTCGCCAGCGAAATGCAGCTAATTTGACAATTGAAGTGCATTTATAGCTCAAATGAAACACACCTTAACTATAATTTCGAGCAAAATTGCTTTTAGGTGGTTGTTTTTGTTAATTTTCGAAGAAATGCACAGCGAGTCGTCCTTCTGCATGCTCCAGCTTCTGCAAATTGGCTTTTGAAAAGCAGCTGATTTGACCATCAAAGTGCATTTATTAAAGAAACGTTAAACTGAGACGCACCTTTGCCATAATGTCGAGCAAACAAATAATTGTTTTTAAGTGTTAATCTTGTTAAATTCTTGTTAAAGTCTTCCTGTGCACGCTCACATGGCCTCCATTTGGCAGCCAATCGGTTTTTGGCACAACACCTGCCCACATTTCTAGGTTGTCAGTGGTTATGTGTAATAGATGCAACTTACATGACGACACTACGTATTTGTGGTTTTTCCACTTTATTAGACATATTTGGACTGATACGACTTATACAGCGGTGCAACATGTATGACAGAAAATACAGTAGTTATAATACTAAGGAAGCTGGAAGTGTCAGCAACAATAAGTGCAGTACTACACACAGGTCACTGAAGAAAATATCATCCAAATCAATTATAACTCTATAGTTTTTTTATTTTCTTTATGTTAAAAGCTAATTTGATTAAAGGCATTGAAGTAATGCATATCACTCACTGCCTTTCTTGAAACAATTTTAGACTAAGATCATCTTTCAGTGAAAAATTATGGAGTTTCAGTCGTTTTGGTCAAACCTCAAAAGTCCCGTTTGCACATGCTCAGAGTATGTGTTGAGAATCAGTAGTGGGATGTAACTAAGTACAAGTACTTTGTTATTGTACTTAAGTACATTTTTCATGTATATGTACAGTACTTTACTTAAGTAGAATTAAATGTGGGTACTTTTACTTTTACTGCACTACATTTAACATGAAGTATATGTACTTTCTACTACACAACATTTCTATAATGTGTTGAGTTACAAGTTACATTCACGTTGCAGTTTTTTGATTTGTCATTAGTTTGAATGTAACTGATGTCGAGAGGGGAGTTCGTCCATTGAATCACTGCAAAGTGGGCAGGTAACGTTAGACCTGCCTTCAAGAAGAGCTGGGTCAGTGAAGTATTTTCTAGTATAAACGTCAGTGAGCTGGGAGCACTCACAGCACCACTAACACACCCAAAATGGATTCCACTGTGGATAGTCAGCCAGAAGATATACAACACCCATGGCCTTATTGAAAGACTATTGAAAGACTCATCCATCCATCCATCCATCTTCTTCCGCTTATCCGGGGTCGGGTCGCGGGGGTAGCAGCCTAAGTAGGGAGGCCCAGACTTCCCTCTCCCCAGCCACTTGGAGCAGCTCCTCCGGGGGAATCCCAAGGCGTTCCCAGGCCAGCCGAGAAACATAGTCCCTCCAGCGCGTCCTGGGTCTTCCTCTGGGTCTCCTCCCGGTGGGACATGCCCGGAACACCTCACCAGGGAGGCGTCCAGGAGGCATCCTAACCAGATGCCCGAGCCACCTCAACTGGCTCCTCTCGATGTGGAGAAGCAGCGGCTCTACTCCGAGTCCCTCCCGGATGACTGAGCTTCTCACCCTATCTCTAAGGGAGAGTCCAGCCACCCTGCGGAGAAAACTCATTTCAGCCGCTTGAAAGACTCTTGAAATATTATTGAAAGACTATTGAAATATTATTGAAAGACTATTGAAATATTATTGAAAGACTATTGAAAGACTATTCAGTACAGCAGGACAGATTCTCTCTCCCAAAAGAGCCAGACTGGACTCAAAAAACTTTGAAAACCAACTAAAAAAGCTAAGTCTGGTCCTCTGGACATTCAAAAAACAAAACAAAACAAAGCAAAAAAGTTGTAGAAACGTTTCGTCTTTCGTCCGAAAGACTTCCTCAGTCTGAGGTGCTGTGTTCAGCTCAGTCTTATAAATAGCACCCTCTCACAGTGTTACACAACCAGTTGGCTGATGACAGCCGAAACCAGCTGCTCACATGATCAAGGAGGACCATCAGCCTAACAATGGATCGTTAGCACCCTGATGGTTGTTTGCTATTCACAGAGGGCTGAGTGATACTAGCAATAACAGCATTGTAAGAGGGAGACAGTTGAACCCGGAGGCCTCCACCCCTGTTTAATGATGGACGGTTTCTTTTCACAAAGATGGCCTCCTTTACTCCTCTCTCAAACCATCGTTCCTCTCTATCAAGGATGTGAACATCTTCATCCCTGAAAGAGTGACCGCTGGCCTGGAGATGAGTGTAGACCACAGAGTCCTGACCTGATGATGTTGATCTTCTGTGCTGGGCCATCCTTTTGGCCAGTGGCTGTTTAGTTTCCCCGATATAAGACTGATCACAGCCCTCCTGACACTGAACAGCATACACAATATTACTCTGTTTGTGCCGGGGGACTGGATCTTTGGGATGAACCAGTCTTTGCCGTAATGTATTTTGGGGTTTAAAAGCCACTGGGACGTTGTGTTTAGAAAATAAACGTCTCAATGTCTCTGAAACTCCTACAACATATGGAATGGCCACTGGTCTGGGTTCCTTCTTTAACTCTGTCACTTACAATGTTTCCAAATATCTGGCATCTGTACTCATCCCTTTAGTTGGCAGCTCAGAACACCACATACAGAACACCATGGACTTTGTGGATAAGGTGAGGGATGTCATCATGGAGACTGATGAAACAATGGTCTCTTTTGATGTTACATCACTCTTTACGTGCATTCCTGTTGATGAAGCAGTAGAGGTGGTCTGTTTAAGGTTAAAATCAGACACCACTCTGAACAGCAGGACCACGCTTTCCACAGAGCAACTGTGTCAACTCTTGAAACTGTGCCTGCAGTCAACCTACTTCACATATGGGGAGCAATATTATAGGCAGAAACATGGGTGTGCTATGGGGTCTCCAGTTTCTCCTATTGTTGCCAACCTGTACATGGAGGAGGTAGAAAAGAGAGCCTTGACGTCCTTTTCAGGGAGACCACCAAGTCATTGGTTCAGGTATGTTGACGACACCTGGGTTAAAATTAAATCTCAGGAAGTCCAACATTTCACTGATCACATCAACTCTGTGGATAAATATATCAAGTTCACACGAGAAGATGTAAAAAATGGCAGGTTGGCTTTCTTGGACTGTGAGGTCTCAGTTTCTGATAGAGGAAATTTGCAAACTGAGGTGTACCGCAAACCCACCCACACAGACCAGTATTTACAGTTTGACTCCCATCACCCTCTGGAGCACAAGTTAGGAGTCATCAGGACTCTGTATCACAGAGCAGACAGCGTCCCCACTAACTCAGCAGCCAGACAGAAGGAGAAATCACACACAAAACAGGCTCTAGAGAAATGTGGATATCCTAACTGGGCCTTCCTGAAAGCAGAGAAGAAACCCAAACAGGACTCCAGCCAGCCATCAGGTGAAAAGAAGGAACCCAGACCCAGACCAGTGGTCATTCCGTATGTTGCGGGAGTTTCAGAGACATTGAGACGTTTATTCTCTAAACACAACGTCCCAGTGGCTTTTAAACCCCAAAATACATTACGGCAAAGACTGGTTCATCCCAAAGATCCAGTCCCCCGGCACAAACAGAGTAATATTGTGTATGCTGTTCAGTGTCAGGAGGGCTGTGATCAGTCTTATATCGGGGAAACTAAACAGCCACTGGCCAAAAGGATGGCCCAGCACAGAAGATCAACATCATCAGGTCAGGACTCTGTGGTCTACACTCATCTCCAGGCCAGCGGTCACTCTTTCAGGGATGAAGATGTTCACATCCTTGATAGAGAGGAACGATGGTTTGAGAGAGGAGTAAAGGAGGCCATCTTTGTGAAAAGAAACCGTCCATCATTAAACAGAGGTGGAGGCCTCCGGGTTCAACTGTCCCCCTCTTACAATGCTGTTATTGCTAGTATCACTCAGCCCTCTGTGAATAGCAAACAACCATCAGGGTGCTAACAATCCATCGTTAGGCTGATGGTCCTCCTTGATCATGTGAGCAGCTGGTTTCGGCTGTCATCAGCCAACTGGTTGATCCACTGTGAGAGGGTGCTATTTATAAGACTGAGCTGAATACAGCATCTCAGACTGAGGAAGTCTTTCGGACGAAAGACGAAACGTTTCTACAATTTTTTTGCTTTGTTTTGTTTTGTTTTTTGAATGTCCAGAGGACCAGACTTAGCTTTTTTTAGATTTTTCTACCTGGATTATTGAGCATGCATCAGGGTATTTGAAAACCAACTTCTTCTGAACTTGAACAAGAAATTCTTGCTGCAATATTAAAATGTGTCAGTTCATGGGATGTTAGGAGACATCTGTCTGTTTTGCTACTTTGATATATTTGTTTTAACTTGTAAAAAAAAAAACTGTATGCCTCTCTTATGATAGTCTATTGTTGATTGTCCAAGGAAAATGTAGATATGTTCCTGTTTCTGATTTTCTACATCTACATCTTTTCTACATCTACCTTATAATGTTAAATACTTTGATATTTTCTTTTAATTTCTTTTAAAAAAATCTGTATTTCTCTCTTATGTTTGTCTATCGTTGCTTGTTAAAGGAAATTTCTACTGTTGCTGTTGTCATCATTCTTTGTTTGTAGCCAGGTCTCTCTTGTAAATGAGTCCTCGAGGCTCGATATAATTATCCTGCCTAAATAAAGGTTGAATGAATGAATGAAAAAGAGATGGCTCGACACTCGGGTCTACGCTTTGAAAATGGTGTCAGGAAGTTAACATTTTGTTCACTATTGACCCATTACAAGGTTGACTAGACAGTATTTTAACTAGAGTTGATAACAAACTGGAGTTAAAATGATCAGAGCATGTTCCTTTGTTAGGTCTAATGCTCCTATTTTCTGTCAGACAACTTTTACTTAAATGTGTTTACTGCAGTTAAAATGACACATTGGTTTTATTTTATGTTAAATTAAAACTTTCAAATGTATAATCATTCCTTATTCTTCTTATTTTGCTTAATGACATTTAACTCTGCATGTCATCCCTGAAATTCTGCTGCACAGAATCACAAGTCCAAGTGTGAATGGTTTCACTGAGTAAACAATAAAAGCATGCACTATCTGCAGCATTGTTCATTAAAATGACTCAACACTATTAATGTATTACAGAAAATATACATACAGTAGGCACACTTGATATTGTAGGCCATTGCCTTAGTTAATACATTCAGAAAGTACTTTTATTTTAATACTTTAAGTATTTTTAAAAGCAAGTACGGTACTTATTTACTTTTACTTAAGTAAAAAACATTAACCTTAACATGTGCACAGTATAAACATGATTGTATAAAACCTTTGTGATTACATGAAACACAGTTGTGAATGAGTATATAGGTTTAAGCATAACGTATATAATGGTGATTTATCCTTCAATGGTACTTCTACTTTTACTAGAGTACATTTTGTCTGTTTATTTGTACTTTTACTTAAGTACAGTGTTTGAGTACTTTCTCCGCCACTGTTGAGAATAACTCTCAGCTACTCAAACATGATCATTAACAATCACTTTTTGCAAGTTTCATTCAAATGTGTCCAATGGCAACAGCCACACAATCACACGCAGGTGAAAACACAACTGTCCACTGTTGCCTTTCAGCAGCAGATTATAAAAATGTTTGAGTCACAAAGAGCAAGACATCAACAAACACTCCTTTATACTCTGACACTAAAAAAATCAATTTAAAACAGATGATTCAAGACACATTAATGCCTATTTTACAGGTTTTGACGCTTAAGCATATTCTACCCCACCAAAATACCATTATGAGTGCTGGAAATAGCAAATGGGTCATTCCAAACAATAAATTTGAAAATACTGTGTGCTAAAACCAAATAATATGATTTTTTTTGTTTGTTTCTCGTAAAGGCTTAAAAAAAGACAGTAAAAAAACAACACATGCAGCTGTGGTGCTGAGCTAATTAGTTCAGTTGCTAATTATTAGGATTTGTCTACTGTAAAATAAAAAAAGTGACATTTATCACTCCCTGTGGGATATTTGCACGAACACAAGAAGAAAACTTAAAGAAAAATATTCAGTTAATGAATAGAAGGCAATGAAAAGTAATTCAGGCAGTTGTGCACCACTCACACATGCACACACCAAAGATTATGTCTGCTGATGACAGGCTGTGATGTGCAGGAGTGCTCTCTGCATGCAGCTGTGCTTCTCACAGTCTGAGAGTTCAGTTTTCTTTTCACACAACCTCAACTGAGCTTTATGTCACTGATGCATACAAGATGTACTAATAACAGCAGGCATGAATGTTTCTGTATAACCTTTACAGCTTTGTAAGAGCTACAAGATTCATGCAATGGAAGTCTAAACTAGGGATGCACCGATCCACGTTTCTCACTTCCGATCCGATACTTAAAAACTGGGTATCAACCGATACCAATACTTTTCCGATCCGATACTGTTCAGGTATGTGAATCTGTATACTGTAATGGAATATTTGTACTGAAATTATTCATTTTAACATTGTGTGAGATACACCCAATGAAGACACTCTTGAGCCTTACAACTGGAAACTCACAAACTTTAACAGCACACAAGAGGCAGGTCTATACCACACACATGTCCTTCTCACTCATGGTGCAGCTGGAAAAACTAAAAAACCACTTAAGCATGATGGGAAAGACAACACAGCCCACTCCCCTTAACCACTAAGAGAGTGGATTTGGTTGTCTTTCCCATAATGCTTAGCTGTTTTTTAGTTTTCCAGCTTTAGGTGCAGCTGGAAAACTAAAAAAAACGCTAAGCATTATGGGAAAGACAACAAAATCCACTCCCCTTAACCACTAAGGGAGTGGATTTTGTTGTCTTTCCCATCATGCTTAGCATTTTTTTAAGTTTTTCCAGCTGCACCATGAGTGAGAAGGACATGTGTGTGGTATAGACATGCCTCTTGTGTGCTGTTAAAGTTGGTGAGTTTCTTGTTGTAAGGCTTAAGAGTGTCATCATTGGGTTTAACTCACACAATGTTAAGACAGCAGTCACAGAATGTGATGGAACACAAGTGCTCTTTGACGTTGGATCAGAAATATCGGTAGGTTGGCTCCAATATCGATACTTAAATTATGCTGGTATCTGATACGATACTGGATCGGATTGGCCCCATCCCTAGTCTAAACATAGCATCCCAACATACAGACCAGTTTGCTCACCTGTAATGACATTAGTCCTTCACCCTGCAGGTGAGCTGCAACATCTGCAGGTGTAATGTCCCTTCTAGGAGGAGGCAGTGGGCGTGGTCTTCGATGCTCCAGGCGCCGTTTGTCCTTCTTATACAGCAGGGCTGCAAACGCAAGTATGTTGAGAAACAACAGCGAGGCTCCGACAGCGATCGTCACCGACAGTTCGGTGGAGTAGTCTTCCTTTGGGACACGAATGCCATCTTCTCCTCCATCCTGCCCTAAAGCCGACTCCGGCGGCTGTGGGGTGCCTCCCTGGGAACCCGGATGGAGGGTACTGATAGGAGGCCAACCTTTGGATAGACGCTTGGTGTAGGAATTGGGAGTTTCATCCCGTGGAGAGGGGCTGTGCGTAAAGGAGGACATGGGCAGCAGGAGTTCGTTGATGTGATGCAAGTGAGGGACCAGCTGGAGCCAGAAGGAGATCTTGGTGGCACGGTAGTGGTCTCTGACGCGAGGCTTGAGACCAATGTGGAGGTACAGCTGCTCTTTAGGGGTGTATTTAGACCAGGCAACCTCCTCAAAGCGGTTAGGCTTTGTGTGGATGAACTTGGTATCTTGAGGAACTGGCTGGTTTGGATCACTGGTGAGAGAAAAATAAAGGAATACTCGTTTGTATGTGTTTTTTGTACTTGCACCTTGCACATAATGATGAATTAAATATCAGTAAAATATCTCATCTAGAATGAAAAAAATAATAATACTGCAACATGACAGTAAAGTTTTGATCAAAACTAGAAGATTTCTGAAAAAAAAAAAAAACATTTAGGTTGGTGCAAATGCATTGACTGTTTGGTCATTTCACTTGTAAACATGTATGTGTCTGCAATGTTTAATCCAGGAGAAATGACAAAAAGGCTCTTCACTGTCAGTTTGAGGAGAAACGTTTCAGATACAATAGAAGTCGACCGAAGTTTGGGTGTGCGTGTGCGTCAACTGCATTCTGGTGGGATTTGAGAAAAAACACAAGTCCTATAGCACTTAGAGACACTTTGGTGATTGTATAGAAAGTGTAGGACTGTGGAAAATAAGAAGAGTTTGTTAGCAAAATGTTTGAACATGCAGCACAAAACTTAGTGACATCTTCACAGTTTAGGTTGAACATTCTTAGGTAAAATCTACAAAACATTAACTGTAATTGTATTTAAAAATAAATAAATAAATAAAAAACATCCAAATACCAGTTCAGTCCTGTAAATTTCAACTTTCCATGACCTGTTTAAACTTTTTTGCTCTTACTGTGAAAAAATGCCTAAGTTATGGGCCACCAAAGGGTTTGGACATTCAGATTTTGCTCATCTCATGTATGCTGTACAAGATTGTGCAACCAAAAATCATACCCTCACACCTCTAGATGCAGGAAAAGGGCCACCTGCATCATGGAGGACCCCACTCACCCAGCATGCACACTTTTTGCCCCGCTCCCCTCAGGGAACAGCTTCTACCCTGAGGCTGTTATACTCATGAATCTCTAACCAGGATAATCACTGTGAAGAATCGCATGTTACTGCTGATCTGTTTCATGTTGTTGTGTTCATGCGTGCTCATCTGCTCACACAGACTCATGTTCGTGCTGCTGTTCGACGTAAAGTTTTATGCTATTAGTGCTCAGTGTATTATTTAGTTTATGATTTTTTAGTTCATATCTTAGATGATATTATTGCTTTTCTTTTACATTTTATTGTTGGATGTAACTGGGACCCTGCGTACATAATCTCATTCCACCACATGGACCATATGTGTTGTGTAAGACAAATAAATCTCTCTGACTCTGACTCTGATGACACTGTTCTCAGTTGAACAGCACATTTTGATGCATATCTTTGTTGAGCCTTAAAAAAGCTATGCAAGAAGACGCTAATTCAAATTTGTAGCTGAAACAGACAAGCAAATAATCACTTTTGTGCTCTCTTGCATCCTTACTTACTTTATCAGTATGAGTTCAGCCAGGGGTGTCCAAAGGTTTTTATATGTGGACCAAAACTATTGAGATGAAAGGGCTTGTGGTGGGCCACAAAAATATGAATTTACTCTGAAAGTGAACAATATTTTGGAGAAAGGACAAACATTCACTAGTTTTGGTGGTGAAAGAGTTTTAAATTGTTGTCAATCCAAAACATTAAAAGCCACATAAACACTGAGCCTGTATTTTTTTTATTCAAAAGGATTTGATTTTTCGGGTCTATGTTTGTTGTTTTCTTGTGTTTGGAAAGTTAATTTTAGTCTGTTCTCAGCAACAAAAGCATAATTTGCGTAAGTGTCCTTTTGAAATGGGGTCATCAGCCTTTTGGACAATGGACGGCCCAAAAGGCTGATCGAAGTTCTGAAAATCATCCAGCTGTCAGATACAACAGTTGATCAACTCATATGTAGATGATACCATGTTATACTCTTTTAAAAATGTCCAGTTTCTCTCTTGATTATTTTATCAGCTGCAATATTTAGCCAAATTTTATGAATCATTATCCAAAAGTCTTCTTTCTGGTAGAAATCAGTGAAGGTTTTTGATGCTTTGTACCCTGAAGTGAAAATAAAACGATAATGGCAAAAGTTTGTATTTTCCTTAATATTGCTCATTTTGAAAAAACTGTTTTTCATCTGTTTTGCTGCTGAACCTAAACGTTAAATAAAAAAATGATTACCAGCTAATTTGCAGAAAGTCTGCATCGACCTCTTAAGCCTGCTGGACAAAATGATAACCATTCTTAAACTGCAGCTGTGGACCGCACAAAATCACTCCAAGGGCCACAAGTGGCCCTCGGACCACACTTTGGACACCTGTGGGTTAGGCAAAAACATGTAAAGATTTCTAATTGATTTAATAAAAATAAGTAATTTTTTTTGCATTTAAGTTAAAAAAAATACTCAAATATTTAAAGTGAATTAAAAGTTGAACTGATTTGATGCACATTTGATCAAATGATTCAGTGATAAAAAACAATTAATCTAATACCTCCTGATCCATCACTTCAGATACTTATGGGAAACTCACCTATAATGTATTTGTTTGAACTTCTTAAATGTCACAGAGCTAAAAAAAAATAAATACAATTAAATAAATAAAAAAGCTTCAGAGAACTTTTCTTTAGCTGTCAGATGTCCTGTAAGGAGCCTGAGTTCCTCTCAAGCTGGCCAACAATTTCCCTCGACATCTTTCCAATCAATATCAAGGTAACAAACCAATAGCAGCTAATATTTCCTCAGAGGAAATATAGTTTCTTTCTTGCTCTGAACATAACTCAGTGGTGATTTATTTGTAGATCGCTGACTTTTGTCCAGTTTATATAGCAGTTGCAAAAGTGTTTTGATGCACAGTTTGAGCACCAGCAACATAAAACTGAGACAGAGATGAACGAGTGTGTGCTAAAGCGGGGGTATCCCAACAACAACACCAAAAAACACCTTCCTGAAACATACAAACAACCACTTATTTGTGAACTACCAAGGTATTTGTGTCTAAAAGGTTGCAAATGAAAGCAGGATCACACTTTTACAGCTGTGCCTTTATCATATATTCCCTCACTTATCAGTGCACCAACTATACGAACACTAAAAAGGCTGCTGATATCCAGATGCACACAAGCTTGGAGTTAACACCCACACAAAAGCTTAAAAATATACATCAGGGAGTGTTGCCTCCCTGGTTCAACTGAGCTGTCGCAGAGCTCCATCATCATCAGAGATGCCCTCAGCAGAGGGAAATCTCTTTTCAGAGAAAGTTCCCCATTGATAATTGAAGTGTACAGCGAACTCTTTACATCCCTCCGTCGTGATTCCTCTCAACAGCTTGCTGCCGTAGTAATGACAATACAGGCTGTGCTAGAAACTGCAGCCTTAATGCGACATTACTGCTGTAGTGCATCCACATTAAAGTCAGCTTTCCTGGTGTCAAAATATGTCCAGTCCCTGTCCTGGTTCTTGCGTCGTCTGACTGCAAGGAGAATATTTAGATCAAGGTCTAGACTGCAGATGTCTCTGTAAATCTGAGAAGGTCTCAGCGGAGTGAACCTCGATTGGATTAATTATTGGTAATTACTCACTTCTAGCTCTGCAGAATGGAGGTCCACCTTCAACAATTACTTTTATCTTGTATTTCAAGTCAGTGGGGAGATAAAAAGAGCTCTTATCAGTGTGCGCTGTCAGGTTTCAATGTGGATTTTTTTTTAAACTGTAACGATGCTTTTTAGCTAGCAGATATTTCATTTTTCATTTAATAAAGTGAATATCTTAGCTTATGATGATTCTTTTTGAATACACTCTTTGTGTAGTTAAAAAAAAAAGTCCAAGGGAAGAGTTGTCACAGTCTGTGTGTCTGCTGCAGTTCTGATTTTATGACTGTATTTGAAATGTTGTTTCATCAAGAGAAAGCTTTTGAAGGACAAAAAACATAACCTTTAACTGTCAGGGTTTCATCACTGTTTTTCCTCTACTTCAATAAAACCAAGCTGATTTTTGTAGAAATGTTCCATCTAAATAAAATCTAATATTTTAGGAGTGTGGTGGTTGGTACTGTTGCCTCACAATAGGTTGGACATCGTTTGAATGTGAACTACAGTATTCTGGTTCCAATTCCGATTCCTCGTTTCAATTCCAGTTCCTATCGATTCTGGATTCAGA
>JBBPBX010038446.1:19057-30392 GCA_038048925.1 Garcialebias charrua
AATAAATGATTACAAATCAGCTTATTTTATAAAAAGCCATAAATAGGTCGCACCTGAATATAGGTCGCAGGGCATGCAAAAATGATAAAAAGCTGCGACCTATATTCCGGAAAATACGGTACATGGTATAAATGAGCTAGCTAGCCAGAGTTCTTTCTAGATTAAATAATTTGAACTTCTATTTGAATTTCAATTCCATGAGTTTTTTTACTTCTCTACGAATTTCTCACAGGGCTATTTTCAACTATTGTATAAATATTAAACTTATAATATACTGTATTTTCCGGCATATAAGTCACCGTTTTTCATAGATTTGTCAGTCCTGCGACTTATATATGATTTATTTTTCATATTCATAACGCAATTTTTGACTGACGCTTTAAATTTCGAAGAATTGCAACAGCGAGCTCTCCCGTGCAAACTCGCTTCAATGGGGCCGGCGGAGGAATGCTGGAGAGCTTGCGGCTCTGATCGTGATGGATGGATGGATGGATGGATGGAAGGATGGATGGATGGATGGATGGATGGATGGATGGAATTTTTCATGCCACCCAGGCGAAATGAAGCTGTTTTGACCATTAAATAAATGCATAATAAATGCGACTTATGTTTTTTCCTCTTCATGATGCCTTTTTTGACTGATATACTCCGGAGCGATTTATACGCCAGAAAATACGGTCAATGTTATGAATTTTCTTTTCACAGGAGTACACTTTCACAAGAAAGCTTTATGTTGTACTTTGTACCACAACATGAAGGTCTCTGGTCCAACTCATTAGACTTGGGCTTTCTGTGTATAGTTTGCTTGTTCTCCTAACCTCCAGTTTTCTTCCAGTAACATGTATTTGTGCTTACTTTGTGACACTAAATGAACCTTTGGTGTGAGCACACAATGGTCTCACTCATCCCGCTGAACCTAAACATAACTAAATAGTTTTTTGTTGTTGTTGTTTGTTTTTAAATACCAGATTTAGGATGTATACTGACAAAACCTTAAAAATATATATTTTTACAAGTTTAGCACATAAAATTTTTCCAAATACCATTTATCAAATAAATATGTATGAAAAAATGTGGTTTAACTATTTTTTTTGTATAAACATGGATAGATATTTATAAATTGTACCTCTGCTCATCATTAACCTCATTCAGTCCAAAAGCTAGTGAAACATATGGAAGGCAAAGTGAAGAGGCATAAAGCTGTTTATTTTCATCAAAACACATATTTTAATCTCAGCTGTCTTATTTTAGGCTCGTCTGAGTTTTTTTTTTTTTTGTAAAGTTAAGAGTGAGCTGTCCACATTTGAACAAACATCACTTGCCAAATTCCTCATCTCTGAAAAGACGTTAATTAAAAGAAGAACTTGGTTTACCTGAATCAGTGGTTTGTTTTAGTTTTTTTAGACAATTTTGATGTTGAAAAGAATAAAAATCTTTGTGTTTGTGTGATTTCCTTTCCAAATGGTATTTGAACATCAACAAAGAAATTATTAGCTTACCCAGTCTTGGCAAAGTTTGTCCAGTAAGTCATGACTACTGCGCTCAGCATGACGTCGTTCTTGGAGAAGTTACAGTTGAACAGATCAGTGGGACCCACCATGGGCACGCCAAACACATAGGGCACCTACACACACAGATACACACACACACATGCTCAAGCTCAACAGCTGAATCATGTCCAACACGTATTAAACTCAAGTATTTAATTCACTTCAACATTTAACCATCATCCCAAATCCATAAAATAATCTGTTGCGGAAATTCATTTCTACACTTTATACATACACAGCCTGAGAATAAAAACGATTTCTCTGTTGTTGCGCTTACACCGTGGAGCGGGTGGCAGAATAAATTCAACAAATGTTTCTGCTAAAAGCTGAGGCAGACAATAACTTTGTGGCATCAATGGGCACAAATTCCCCAACGTTCAAAGATTGTAAATAAAGTGACCTGAGAAAAACGTTAGACTTCGACACCGCCTCACTTTTCAGGCTTTGAAAAGGTCCTTGTGAAGGAAAATTGGTTAGGAGACGATACTACTTACTGTCAAAACCACACAGCAACGGAATAAAGAAAATGGATTTATTATAGTCTGAAAACATGCACATCAAACTACATGTCAGTATCAGTAAAGCATGGTAGAGTTGTAATCACAACCACTAACTGCTATAGTCGGAGCTTGCTGTTCTTCCTATAATATCTGTTATTTGAATGTGTTTGTTATAGATTTGGTAACCATAGCCAAATGGAACAGTTTGGGCTTATTTGATAAGAGCTTTGCAATAAGCTACAGGTTTGCTCGAGAAGCAGCATTTTCAGCTGCTTATCTAAAACCATGCTGTGGGGGCATATATCTCAGCAGAGAGTCCCTTATGACAGCTGTCTCTTCTACTCATACCCCTGAGCATTCCCGATCTGAAGATATACTGTTTTTGGCAAGTCCTTGGCCTGTCCTTAGGCCTCCTCCCAGAGACACGTCGCAGCACCAACTCTGGAAGATGTCTGAACAGCATCCTTGTGAGACGACCAAACCCTGTTAACATGCCCTTTCTGATTTGGAGTGGCAATTAGGCTTGGCGTACCTCCCTAAAGATAAGCCCAGCCACCCTATGAAAAAATACTTGAGAGCAAGATCTCTAGAGACACTTGAACCCTTCCACTTGAGGCAGCACCCTACTTCAAATCCAGAATTAACAATCTATTGTTGTTCCTCCTGTGCACCTTGGTCTCATTATTACACACGTGTGCCAACTGTGTCAACCATTGCTGCTCATTAACATTCATGGCTTTCCACTGCAGAGTGCTTTAACTACCTCTGCAATTCCAGCTTCTCTGTCGGTGATATGCCTCCATTTTGAGCTCTCTTTGACTGTGACCAAAAGTCGTGCTCCGTAGCTTCACCAAAGCCCTCCCACGCCTGAGTTTCTGCTTCCACAACTTCCTAAGCTGGGCTCTTGCTCCAGCTGCCTGTGGAGTCCCACAAGCCACCAATTTCTGCAGCACTCCTTCAACTTGATGATTCCCTTCACCACAGGTGTCTGCTATTAGGTTTGGGAGCTGCCACTGCATCTGGCACTAACCACATTACAGCCACAACTCTTTACAACTGCCTCTGCAAATAGGGACGAAACACAGACCATTCCAACTTAATGTCCCATGACTTGTCTCACTCAGAATACCAGAGCATCTTTAGGGAAGATGCCACACAAACATTTTCTATTTACCCATTATTTTTCCTGATTTTTGCCCACTAGCTTGATTTGCATGCTTCACATACTTCAAATAGATCAATATAAAGTTATATGGTATTTGTTTTGGAGATCCTGAGCGAATACTTTGTTATTATTGATTGGTTCAATTTTGTCTAATATTCCTGACTATGACTTTCATGCATTCTTCCATTTTTGCCTATACCTTAAAATAACAAAGACAAAAAGGTTCAAACTGTCATACCTCATCACCGTGGGCAGAATCAGCCCATGGTGGTGTGGCATCGCTCTGGCAGTGGTGGTAAAAGGAGTAGAAGTAGGTTGGAGATCCATACTGAGCGTGGAGATCAGCGGTGGCGATTGCTGGTGCCACCCATTGGTGGTCTGTGAAAAGTGCTACCAGTGTCTTCCTGCGAGTTTCTGCATTGTCGCGATCAGCCCAGTCCGTGTACATGAACCTTAGAAGGATATGCATAAAATTAGCTGGAACCTGGTGTAAACATTTGAGGTGCGCTGTTAGAAGCATGAGGTGAGTGGTCGTACCACAACTGGGCTCAGCAGTTTTAAACAGTACAACAAAGTAAAAACAGTACAACAAAGTAAAAACAGTACAACAAAGTAGGGGTGCAGGAAAAATTTTGATTTTTTTTTTAAAGAATCTAGATTCTTAGTCCTGGCGATTCAGAATCGATTCAAAAAGCCCCAAAATCAAATTTTTTTTTTACATTAAAACTCAAAAGATAAAGAAAATAAAACCATATCTCATAGTATATGAAAGAATACATAAAATGAAAGGTGGCAGAAAGAAGAATAAATCTTATTTTATCTGCCCCTTTTTTCAAAAACAAAACAATTCAAACAATCAATTCAAACAATAATCTTCTATAAGTAACAGAGCAAAAAAGAGTAACTTTTCACAATCTATAAATATCTAGAACATTAAACACTTAACTAAAAGTTTTAGTATTTTGTTAACAATTTAGTTTTGATCATTATTTTAAACATAATCACAGAGTTTACATCTTTAACATCATTTCCCAAACCATTCCACAATTCCACTCCCTGTATTGAAATAAACCGTCCCTTCAAACTAGTCCTATACCTTGGCGTTGCAAAAATTTCAGTTCCCTTTAGACTGTAGCAGCTTTCTCTCTTAACAAAATACATTTGAACATTTGAAGGTAGTCTATTCTTATGAGCCCTATACATTACTAACAAAATATTATAGTCCACCAAATCATAAAACGTCAGTACTTTGAGTTGTTTAAATAATTTTAATGCATTCCTGTATTATTTGTTCCTATTTTTGGTATAAATATCAAACGATGCAAAAAAATTGATACAATAAGGAACCAAAAATTATTGTTTTAAATAAATGTTCTATTTGTTTACATTGTTGTTTAATGTTTTCAGTTTAAAATTATTGTTTTAAATAAATGTTCTATTTGTTTACATTGTTGTTTAATGTTTTCAGTTTAAAATTATTGTTTTAAATAAATGTTCCATTTGTTTACATTGTTGTTTATTCTTTTCAGCTTGTCAGTTACAAAACTGAAACTAAATTTATGACAATTTTAATAGAAAAATTGTTTCTGAATCAAAAATCGTTTCTGAATCGAAAAATCGATTTTGTATCGAATCGTGACACCAAAAATCGGAATCGAATCGATTCTCCAGACACTGAGAGATTCGCACCCCTACAACAAAGGCAACTGGGATGATTTCCACATGTAAAAACTTTGAGCACATTGAAAAGTGACAAATCAACCACAGATGATCTTTTATGATATGAGCCGGCAGGAGCACGCTGGATCTGTCGAGGTGCTGAATCCATTAACAAAGTGTTCATGTCAGCCGTGATGTTATAGTTTCTGACATCTTCAAAGGGAGAGTTAACCACAGTGAAACAGGAAGTGGCTGCAGAGAAGTTACACTCTGAGGCAAATGATGATCAGACTAATGAGTACAACAAATTGACTAATGGGTGTTACTGTCCACAACAGAAGTCTGGCGAGCGCGGTGTTGCTTAGCAACACAGCGCTTTGTGCGTGCACCGTCATCTTTGTGTGTTTGTGGACTTCTGGTAACATTTGTACGGCATATCTGGGTTTATAGCACTCAGAGATAAATGGGTTATCTGCCATATTTGTGCAAATTGGTGGTCATTTGATCGTGCATTGTTTACACTTTAAGCCTATTAACTCCTCCTGGGAGATGAGCGATGTCCCAACACCTGTTCAGATTTTTACACACAAGATATCCAATCAGGGTTCAGTTTGACTTGCACAAAGATAATATAGCCAATACATTATATATAATAATTTTAAAACAACCAGATAATGACAGTGGTTTCATTCTGTCATGCTGTTTTACCTTTAATTAGATTTTTGTCACAGTTTTCATGACAACATTTTTACATGCAAACTCTGTGTTTAATGGAGAACTTTTGAGATGCTGATTGGCAGACGTTGCTTCTGCACTACTCAGCCACGTCACTCCTTATGTCAAGCTGCATTAATAGATTGCTGGCTGTCTCATCATATTTATAGAGCTCACACCATGCTTTTGGGCTTATTCCTTTTAAACACTGAGCTACGTAACTGTTGTGCGTTTGTTAAAGATCTGCACAAATGCATCAAATCAAAGTCTTGTTCCCGAACGACTCAACTTATAGTTTGCATTTTAATGTTTTCTTTGCCGAGTTGCATCACCACAAGTAACTCGAACTTTCTGCCAAGCGGCAACTTTTTCAAATCTTGAACAAAGCATGAACAGTTGGCTTGAACTCTATTTTGTGAACCAGTCTGAGCAGACATCATTTTAAATATTCAAATGAGTCAGTAGCTAAAACATGTTTCAGAAACATCAGGACCAGAACTGCAGTAGCAAAGTGATTTATGGGAAAAAATATGTCAATTAGCATAAAAGATTGTGGATTAATCCTAGCAGATTGACAAAATAAAACCTTGGTCATTTAAATGTGCAGGATAAAAGCTTTTTTAATCAGTGGTTCCATCTACATGGAAAGTAATTTTAAGCCAGAAGGATGCTAATAATTATTTTAATATAGACAAACCATCCCTTAAATAAACACAAGTCTTAATTCGGGAACTCACCGTATGCTCTCCCGCAGTGTGTCACGGCCTTCTGGGTATCCATACAAACTATCCACAAAGTCCGACACGGCGAAGTCAAAGTCTTCAGCTGTGACGCCGTCCTCCGAGTCCACGATGCCCTCCACAAACTTCACACCTTCACCCTGATTGACCCCCAGCATCACATCGTAGTTCAGAAACTCTCCCTGCTCCATCAGAATCTGGGGATCATCAGGTATAACATCGCCATCAATCACCGGACCGAAAGCGGTGTGATATTTGGCCGGAGTTACGTTCTGCTCCACAAGTTCACGGTAACTTCGGCCCTGGAGGCAGGCGACCAGTTGAGTGCTGTCGTCGATGCCGCAGCCCACCCTCTCGCCGAGCTGTCGAGCGTACTTGCTTGGCTGATAGTTGACGGCCCAGCTGGCTAAAGCGCTGCCACTCTGGATGATGGCTCTGTGGAAAAGATCTGAAACACAGGATGCACATGAATCCTAAAATACTGGAGTATGAACTCGCGCACTGAGGCATGCGTACACGTTTATGAATGCATGTGCACCTAAACACTGCATGAATGAATGCACAAATGGATGCACATTGGAGGGTTACACAACATAAAAAGCAAAAACTAAAATGTGCATTCATGTTAAACGTGGTTTAATACAGCATATAAGTTAACAAACATGCTTTTGAATTTAAACAATTGTGTGGAAATTTTATGGTTTAAAAAACAAAAAAATGGTATTTTGATTTAACGAAGATACTGAAACATCTCATTACCTTACACGTGTGAACTTTAATGCACCATATTAAGTTCAAGTTCAAGTTTTTTAATTGTCATTCGCATCACTTATGGTACATGAGGTGGAACAAAATTGTGTACTCAAGGTCCCAGTTACAACCAAAAATAGCAAAAATATAAAGTATTAAAAGAAACGGTTACAGACGTGCCCAAAGTGGGGCCCGCGGGCCAAAGTTGGCCCTACAAGCCGTTTGGCTTGTAAGCTGTCCTCATTACTATATAATAATTTCCTTTAAAGAATCAATGTGTTTACACTCATTGATTCCACCCATTGAATTTAATGTTAGTCGGCCTGACCACCATAATGGCACTACACAGATCACACAGTAGAGTGGCTAATTTGTGGGGGTTTTTTAATTTATTTTTTTATATTCTTGTGTTTTATTTTGACAGACTTCCTACCTTCCCTCGGCAGCTTCCTGCCACTGAACAACATTTTCCTTTGACAGAGCCAGGAGCTCAGGCTGCTTGTCATTTTTAAAGGACGTTGGTTGGACGTTACTCATGTGCTAATGCATTTGGCTCGCNGCTTGTCATTTTTAAAGGACGTTGGTTGGACGTTACTCATGTACTATTGCATTTGGCTCGCAGCCCTCTGAGATTTTAAATTTGGCCCTCTCAGGGAAAAAAGTTTGGACACCCCTGGTATACAAGGATCTAAGATATGCACTGATATACACTAAACTGTATGCAAAAAGATCTATATGCGCAATACAAATAATGTAAAACAATACAGTATATTAAACAGCAACCCAAACATGAGTCAGTAGTGGGTAGATGGGTATGAATTACTACAGCAGCATGAAATAATAAGCAGCATGACATCAGCAGCATGGATAATCAGCAGCATGAGATCAGCAGCACAGATGTCACCTATCACCGATTAAAGTATTACAGTGATTTTTTTCTGGTTAGGGGTTTGAGTCTAACAGCTACAGGTTAGAAACTGTTTCTTAGTCTTGTGCTTCTACATCTAATGCTCCACAACCATCTGCCTGAGGGGAGCAGGGCACATGTGTGTGTGCTGGGTGAGTGGGGTCATATCTGTGTACATGCATGTGTTTGAGGTATATGTGATGTAAAATAAATAATAAAGAGCTGAGCTCTGCTTGTGTTTGACTCTCTCTTACCCTCTGAGTAGTGGGACAAAGTCAGCAAGCTGACACAGGAAGCCCCGGCACCAGAGCCAAACACTGTGACCCTGGTTGGATCTCCACCAAAAGCTGCAATGTTCTCCTTCACCCAGCGCAAAGCCTGAATCTGATCGAGCAAGCCGTAGTTTCCTTTTGCTGCCTGGTCGCCGGTGCTCAGAAACCCTGCAAAACAGCAGAGAGAAAAAAACTTTTTTTTTAATATATAAATAAACTCATAAGGCATAAACATGTGAGCCAAAATTAAGAAGTTAACTGTTAATTTCAGATCAGGCATCTACAGTGGCCCTAAGGTGTTTGAAAAAAAAACAAAAAAAAACTGTTTTTCCAAATGTCATTCTGTTTTTTCATATGTACTGTAATTCCGTTTTTTAAAAATGTCATTCTGTTTTTTCAAATATATTTCCGTTTTTTCCAAATATCATTCTGTTTTTTCAAATGTACTGTAATTCCGTTTTTTACAAATGTCATTCTGTTTTTTCAAAACCAGCCACTAGGGAGCACAAGCCAGTGTATCTCTTGTGCCGGTCCCAAGCCCGAGTAAATGGTGAGGGTTGTGTCAGGAATGGCATCCGATGTAAAACACTTGCCAAAACCATAATGCGAGTTCATCAAAGTGAAACCATACCGGATCGGTCGAGGCCCGGGTTAACAACGTCCGCCACCGGTGCTGTTGACAAACAGGGTGCCGGCGGAAATTGTACTACTGTTAGTCGAAGACCCCGAGGAGGGAAACGTGTCAGGAGACAGAGGGAGAGGAGGAAAGTGAAGAATGTAGGACTGAGGGTTGCAACTCTAAATGTGGGGACAATGACAGGCAAAGGTAGAGAGCTGGCTGACATGATGCAGAGAAGAAAGGTAGATGTTTTATGTGTCCAAGAGACCAAGTGGAAGGGCAGCAAGGCTCACAGTATTGGAGCAGGGTTCAAACTGTTTTACCATGGTGTGGATAGAAAGAGAAATGGAGTAGGGGTGGTCCTGAAGGAGGAGTTGGCAAAGAATGTAGTAGAGGTGAAGAGAGTGTCAGATAGGGTGATGTGTCTGAAGGTAGAAGTAGAAGGTCTGATGCTAAACATAGTCAGTGGTTATGCTCCACAGGTTGGATGTGATGGGGAGGAGAAAGATAAATTTTGGAAAGATTTGGATGAAGTGATAGAGAGTATTCCCAGGGAGGAAAGAGTGGTGATTGGAGCAGACCTGAATGGACATGTTGGTGAAGGAAACAGAGGGGATGAGGAAGTGATGGGTAGGTTTGGTGTCAAGGAAAGAAACCAGGAAGGACAGATGGTGGTGGATTTTGCCAAGAGAATGGAAATGGCTATAGTCAATACCTATTTCCAAAAGAGGGAGGAACATAGAGTGACCTATAAGAGTGGAGGAAGGAGTACACAGGTCGACTACATTCTGTGTAGAAGAGGAAACCTGAGAGAGATTGGAGACTGTAAGGTTGTGGCAGGGGAGAGCGTGGCCAGACAGCATCGGATGGTTGTGTGTAGAATGACTGTTGTTGCGAAGAAGAGAAAAAGAGTAAAATCAGAGAAGAAGACCAAATGGTGGAAGCTAAAGAAGGAAGAATGTTGTGAGAAATTCAGAGACGAGCTGTTAAAGGCTCTGGGTGGTAAGAAAGAGCTTCCAAGTGACTGGGCTACTACAGCAACAGTAATTAGAGAGACAGGTAGGAAGGTACTTGGTGTGTCATCTGGACAGAGAATGGATGATAAGGAAACCTGGTGGTGGAATAGTGAAGTGCAGGACGCCATTCAAAGAAAGAGATTAGCCAAGAAGAAATATGACAGTGAGAGGACTGAAGAGAGGAGACAGGAATATAAGGAGATGGGACATAGAGCAAAGAGGGAAGTAGCTAAGGCAAAGCAGAGGGCGTACAATGAGTTGTATGGGAGACTGGACACTAAAGAGGGCGAGAAGGACTTGTACCGATTGGCAAGACAGAGGGATCAGGCTGGAAAGGATGTGCAGCAGGTTAGGCTTATTAAAGATGGGAATGGGAATGTTCTAACAAGTGAGGAGAGTGTGATGGGAAGATGGAAGGATTACTTTGAGGAGCTAATGAATGAAGAGAATGAAAGAGAAAGAAGAGTGGAGGTCATAGAAACTGTGGACCAGGAAGTGGGAAAGATTAGTGAGGGTGAAGTCCGGAAAGCTTTGAAAAGAATGAAGAAGGGGAAGGCAGTAGGACCTGATGACATACCAGTGGAGGTTTGGAAATGTCTTGGAGAGATGGCAGTGAGGTTTTTGACTCAAATATTTAATGGAATATTTGAGGGTGAGAAAATGCCTGAAGAATGGAGAAGAAGTGTGCTGGTTCCCATTTTTAAGAACAAGGGTGATGTACAGAGTTGTAGCAACTACAGGGGAATTAAGTTGATGAGCCACACAATGAAGATCTGGGAGAGAGTTGTGGAAGGAAGGCTTAGACAAGAGGTGACTATCTGTGAGCAGCAGTATGGTTTCATGCCAAGAAAGAGCACCACAGATGCCATCTTTGCTTTGAGGATGTTGATAGAGAAGTACAGAGAGGGTCAGAAAGAACTCCATTGTGTGTTTGTGGATTTAGAAAAAGCATATGACAGGGTGCCAAGAGAGGAGGTGTGGTATTGCATGAGGAAATCTGGAGTGGCAGAAAAGTATGTTAGACTGGTACAGGACATGTATGAAGACAGCAGGACAGTGGTGAGATGTGCTGTAGGAGTGACAGATAGCTTCAAGGTGGAGGTGGGATTGCATCAAGGATCGGCTCTGAGCCCCTTCTTGTTTGCTCTGGTGATGGACCGACTAACAGATGAGGTCAGGCAGGAATCCCCATGGACTATGATGTTTGCAGATGACATTGTGATATGTGGTGAGAACAGGGAACAGGTGGAAGAGAACTTGGAGAGGTGGAGGTATTCACTTGAAAGAAGAGGAATGAAAGTCAGCCGTAGTAAGACAGAGTACATGTGTGTGAATGAGAGGGAGGCCAGTGGAACAGTGAGGCTACAAGGAGCAGAGGTCACAAAGGTGCAGGACTTCAAGTACTTGGGGTCCACTGTCCAGGAAAATGGGGAATGTGGTAAA
>JBBPBX010038447.1:0-30391 GCA_038048925.1 Garcialebias charrua
AGTCACGGGGACTCATTTACAAGAGGGACCTGTCTCACTCACACCAAACAACCATCCACTCTCACACTCACACCTAGGGTCAATTTAGAGTCACCAATCAGCCTAACAAGCATGTTTTTTTGTCTGTGGGAGGAAACCGGAGTACCTGGAGGAAACCCACGCATGCACGGGGAGAACATGCAAACTCCACCCAGAAAGGCCCCCGGACCGGGATTTCAACCGGCAACCTTCTCGCTGAGAGGCAGCAGCTCTACCAGTTGTGCCACCGTGCTGCCCTATTAAATCAGGTGTTTGAACAGGAAACAGGAATGTAGAAAAGTTGTCCTTTTGGTATGATGAAAGGATGCCACTGGTCTAATGCTAAAATGATGGTGTAAAATGTATTAAACGGATTTTAGATAACTGGCAATGAATTGTTTTAACTTTTGAGTTGTTTTGAGAAGGTGAAATCTATTTTGGGATTGACCCATGTTGGTCTTTAATCTCAGAGGCTAACAAAATGTGTTTGTTTTTATGCTCAAATTACAAATCCACAGCAAGAGTTTGGGTTTGAACAAGTGAACTTCTTGACTATTTGTCATAAATCCACCCCTTTTAAACAGCTCATGTCCCAACATTACTGCTGACATGTTACAGACTCCTTCTGCTCTGAGAAGCCCGTCGAAGGTGGACATATTATGGTATAGTCCAGTGGTGTAGTCTACATTTTTGTAATGCTCTTAGAATAGTCTCTGTCCATCAAATCCGTACATCCGTAAATTTTCTGTTGTCCCGCCCATGACTTTTGATCCACTCCAGATAATTTAATGAATCTTCATGCACATGCATCATAGCTAAAGTGTGGCATATCATATGCTAAGGTTAAAATGTTTTCAAAGTCTTCGCTTGTCTGGGATGGATTGATGCATTTCTGTGTAATTTGTCGACAAGCGTATAATGTGCCGTATACGGTACTCTTGTTATGAGTAAGGATATTTTTATTTATTTATTTTAATGAAGATAAGTTTCTTTTGTCTTTTTTCAGCGACTCAGTCCAGTTGATGTTCTTCTGGACAGTATCTGTTTCTAGCAGAGACTCGCAGCAAAAACAAAACAGCACATCTGTGGGATCCTGACATTAACACCACACTTTCAATTTTTTTTTGTAATAATGATGCTGTAAAACACCACTAAAGTAAAAAAAAGAGCTGATTTAATGATTATTTTTATTGGTGTGAAAATTATAAACTATAGCTTTAATTCTGTCTTCTTAATTTAGTTGTGTCCATTAATTAGACACAACTTAAACTTGCATTTTTCTTTTGAATGACAGTGGTTAACTTGGTTTTGCAGTCAAATGTACAGATGACAACTAAACTAAACTAAAGGCCAAAGAAGAGCACATTAAACAAAAACTAACAACGTTCCTAGATCAGACCACACTTCAGCAAGTGATGGACTGTACAGATCAGGCACGCTTAGCACAGCATGTCAAGTCCAAGACTCGACAACAAAACAAATTTAACTTACTGATAACTCGTCAACACCATCACAATTCTAATAACAACACATTCAGTGTAGGACAACACTCCACTACACAGCTACATGCCAGGGAGACAGAAAATTGGGTGAAGAATTTATCTGACAGACAGCTCACCCAGCCGGAGACAGAGATTCTTGCCAGGGGACTAAACTTTGCAGTGGCACCAAGTAGAGTTCCGTTGGTAGAGATGATCACAGCCACTGAGTCAGCCATCCGTAACAACAAAATTAAAGATTTTGAAGCCGAACAACTCAGAGTCAAAGTTTCAGCCTGTCTCAGTAATGCTAAACCACCACCTTCCAACATCAGTAGAGAAGAGAGGGATGCACTCACCACTCTTAGCAAAGACAAAAACATCATAATTCTCCCAGCAGACAAAGGAAGGTGCACAGTGATTTTGAACCAGAAAGACTATCATGAGAAAGTTATGTCACTCCTTAGTGACTTAACCACTTATGAACCGCTGAAAAGAGATCCAGGAAGTGGTTACAAGAAGAAGTTGATAGATTGCCTGAAAATTTTGAAGCAGGACAAGGCTATTGACAATTTTCTGTACCACAGACTGTACCCAGGGGAGGCCACGCCAAGTCTGTATGGTTTACCCAAAATCCACAAACAGGGTGTACCTTTAAGACCAATTGTTAGCATGATTAACTCGGTCACTTACAATGTTTCCAAATATCTGGCATCTGTACTCATCCCTTTAGTTGGCAGCTCAGAACACCACATACAGAACACCATGGACTTTGTGGATAAGCTGAGGGATGTCATCATGGAGACTGATGAAACAATGGTCTCTTTTGATGTCACATCACTCTTTACGTGCATTCCTGTTGATGAAGCAGTAGAGGTTAGGGATGTGCCGATCGATCGGTAACCGATCGATCGGCACCGATAATCATTAAAGCGGATGTGATCGGCTTTTGCCTTCAATTACCGATCACAGAGCCTGTGATGCGAAGTTTGCTAACTGCAAAACGTGCGACGAAAAAGTACCTCGTGGAGGAATTTCAACGAAGTCCTTCAACACAACAAACCTAATTCGTCATTAAAATGTTTTAATACGTTTTAATAACTTACCAAAAGCCGTCTGCCAGCGCCGCCATAAGCAACAACTGTTAGCATGTAGCCCCACCGAGTAGCCCCACCGAGTCCGCTCCGCTGCGCAGTTACGGGCAGTCCAGTTTAGCTGCGGCTTCAAAAAGGCTGTCGGCTTTGTTATTCCAAGTTAGCTGGGTGTCCCCCGATATCTTCTGCTTCCAGTCCGACATCGAGGCGAGCTCCAGGAACCTCTGATCGCACAAAGCCGGCTGTCTGCGGCAGCTCCGGTGCTGGGGTCCGGTTTAGCATGTTAGCCTTAGCTCATACCATGAGCTGCTGGTCTCGCGCGGTGCTGTAGGAGCGCTCGGCGGAGCGATCGCGGCTGCTGCTCCAGTCCTGAGACATTCACAGAGTTCAGGGAGTGTTTCCAGTTAATTTATCCGTATGAGGCATCCTCTTATGGGAGAAACAGTCCTCCAAAAGCCGAGTGCCGAGTGTGGAACTAATGAATGTAAAATGGCGGAGGCGGTATTTCCTGGTTCTTCTTCTTCTTCTTCTATAGAGTTGAATGGCGGTTGGCGAACTCATATTAAGCGCATTACCGCCACCTGGTTCCCGCAGGAAGTTGTTCAAAAAAGCACGAAATTATTTAAAAATAATAATAATGATACTTTACGTATTTATAAAGCCATTTGTAAAAACAGCCAACAGTGCAGCTTTAAGTAGCAAATGGGGTATTTTAGTTTTTTATATGAAGTAATAGATGTGTTTTTTTTTTAAAAACAATAAAAAACCTTTTTTTTTAATTGAAAGTTAGTAAGGTAAACATTTTTCTTTGATAATGCAGTTGATAATTACTTTTATTTACTTTGTTCTCTGAAATAAATTAGTAAAAATATGTTTTTGTCTGAATTATGGTGATTTTATGGTTCTGAAAATAACATGAGTGCTGCTTCTGGCTACAAGATCTGAAAAGTTTTCAGATCTTGTAGCCAGAAGCAGCACTCATAAATTACAGGTAAGCCATTTGATCGGTGATCGGTGATCGGTTTATGTGATCGGCTCACATATAGGCAATCGGTAATTGTGATCGGTATCGGTGATCGTCACACATAGGTGATCGGTATCGGTTTTAAAAAACCTGATCGGCACATCCCTAGTAGAGGTGGTCTGTTTAAGGTTAAAATCAGACACCACTCTGAGCAACAGGACCACACTTTCCACAGAACAACTGTGTCAACTCTTGAAACTGTGCCTGCAGTCAACCTACTTCACATATGGGGAGCAATATTATAGGCAGAAACATGGGTGTGCTATGGGGTCTCCAGTTTCTCCTATTGTTGCCAACCTGTACATGGAGGAGGTAGAAAAGAGAGCTTTGACATCCTTTTCAGGGAGACCACCAAGTCATTGGTTCAGGTATGTTGACGACACCTGGGTTAAAATTAAATCTCAGGAAGTCCAACATTTCACTGATCACATCAACTCTGTGGATAAATATATCAAGTTCACACGAGAAGATGTAAAAAATGGCAGGTTGGCTTTCTTGGACTGTGAGGTCTCAGTTTCTGATAGAGGAAATTTGCAAACTGAGGTGTACCGCAAACCCACACACACAGACCAGTATTTACAGTTTGACTCCCATCACCCTCTGGAGCACAAGTTAGGAGTCATCAGGACTCTGTACCACAGAGCAGACAGCGTCCCCACTAACTCAGCAGCCAGACAGAAGGAGAAATCACACACAAAACAGGCTCTAGAGAAATGTGGATATCCTAACTGGGCCTTCCTGAAAGCAGAGAAGAAACCCAAACAGGACTCCAGCCAGCCATCAGGTGAAAAGAAGGAACCCAGACCCAGACCAGTGGTCATTCCGTATGTTGCGGGAGTTTCAGAGACATTGAGACGTTTATTTTCTAAACACAACGTCCCAGTGGCTTTTAAACCCCAAAATACATTACGACAAAGACTGGTTCATCCCAAAGATCCAGTCCCCCGGCACAAACAGAGTAATATTGTGTATGCTGTTCAGTGTCAGGAGGGCTGTGATCAGTCTTACATCGGGGAAACTAAACAGCCACTGGCCAAAAGGATGGCCCAGCACAGAAGATCAACATCATCAGGTCAGGACTCTGCGGTCTACACTCATCTCCAGGCCAGCGGTCACTCTTTCAGGGATGAAGATGTTCACATCCTTGATAGAGAGGAACAATGGTTTGAGAGAGGAGTAAAGGAGGCCATCTTTGTGAAAAGAAACCGTCCATCATTAAACAGAGGTGGAGGCCTCCGGGTTCAACTGTCCCCCACTTACAATGCTGTTATTGCTAGTATCACTCAGCCCTCTGTGAATAGCAAACAACCATCAGGGTGTTAACGATCCATCGTCAGGCTGATGGTCCTCCTTGATCATGTGAGCAGCTGGTTTCGGCTGTCATCAGCCAACTGGTTGATCCACTGTGGGAGGGTGCTATTTATAAGACTGAGCTGAACACAGCTTCTCAGACTGAGGAAGTCTTTCGGACGAAAGACGAAACGTTTCTACAGTTTTTTTTTTGCTTTGTTTTGTTTTGTTTTTTGAATGTCCAGAGGACCAGACTTAGCTTTTTTGGATTTTTCTACCTGGATTATTGAGCATGCATCAGGGTATTTTGAACCACTTTGGCCAGGATTGCCTCAAACTTGTTAGAGAGTTTGAGAAAACAGCTAGGAAGAGGGCGGACTACAGGAACCACTTGCGATTCAACCTTAGATGCAGACAAAGTGGCATCATTCCCAAGAGCCTGGAACTGAAATCGTCGGTCAACGGGCACCGGGCAAGCAAGATCCTTCAGAAGGCACAGACGCAGCTGCTGAATGAACGGGTGAGACAGACCAATTTTACTATTGAGACCTTGAAGGCCAAAGAAGAGCACATTAAACAAAAACTAACAACGTTCCTAGATCAGACCACACTTCAGCAAGTGATGGACTGTACAGATCAGGCACGCTTAGCACAGCATGTCAAGTCCAAGACTCGACAACAAAACAAATTTAACTTACTGATAACTCGTCAACACCATCACAATTCTAATAACACATTCAGTGTAGGACAACACTCCACTACACAGCTACATGCCAGGGAGACAGAAAATTGGGTGAAGAATTTATCTGACAGACAGCTCACCCAGCCGGAGACAGAGATTCTTGCCAGGGGACTAAACTTTGCAGTGGCACCAAGTAGAGTTCCGTTGGTAGAGATGATCACAGCCACTGAGTCAGCCATCCGTAACAACAAAATTAAAGATTTTGAAGCCGAACAACTCAGAGTCAAAGTTTCAGCCTGTCTCAGTAATGCTAAACCACCACCTTCCAACATCAGTAGAGAAGAGAGGGATGCACTCACCACTCTTAGCAAAGACAAAAACATCATAATTCTCCCAGCAGACAAAGGAAGGTGCACAGTGATTTTGAACCAGAAAGACTATCATGAGAAAGTTATGTCACTCCTTAGTGACTTAACCACTTATGAACCGCTGAAAAGAGATCCAGGAAGTGGTTACAAGAAGAAGTTGATAGATTGCCTGAAAATTTTGAAGCAGGACAAGGCTATTGACAATATTCTGTACCACAGACTGTACCCAGGGGAGGCCACGCCAAGTCTGTATGGTTTACCCAAAATCCACAAACAGGGTGTACCTTTAAGACCAATTGTTAGCATGATTAACTCGGTCACTTACAATGTTTCCAAATATCTGGCATCTGTACTCATCCCTTTAGTTGGCAGCTCAGAACACCACATACAGAACACCATGGACTTTGTGGATAAGGTGAGGGATGTCATCATGGAGACTGATGAAACAATGGTCTCTTTTGATGTCACATCACTCTTTACGTGCATTCCTGTTGATGAAGCAGTAGAGGTGGTCTGTTTAAGGTTAAAATCAGACACCACTCTGAGCAACAGGACCACACTTTCCACAGAACAACTGTGTCAACTCTTGAAACTGTGCCTGCAGTCAACCTACTTCACATATGGGGAGCAATATTATAGGCAGAAACATGGGTGTGCTATGGGGTCTCCAGTTTCTCCTATTGTTGCCAACCTGTACATGGAGGAGGTAGAAAAGAGAGCTTTGACATCCTTTTCAGGGAGACCACCAAGTCATTGGTTCAGGTATGTTGACGACACCTGGGTTAAAATTAAATCTCAGGAAGTCCAACATTTCACTGATCACATCAACTCTGTGGATAAATATATCAAGTTCACACGAGAAGATGTAAAAAATGGCAGGTTGGCTTTCTTGGACTGTGAGGTCTCAGTTTCTGATAGAGGAAATTTGCAAACTGAGGTGTACCGCAAACCCACACACACAGACCAGTATTTACAGTTTGACTCCCATCACCCTCTGGAGCACAAGTTAGGAGTCATCAGGACTCTGTACCACAGAGCAGACAGCGTCCCCACTAACTCAGCAGCCAGACAGAAGGAGAAATCACACACAAAACAGGCTCTAGAGAAATGTGGATATCCTAACTGGGCCTTCCTGAAAGCAGAGAAGAAACCCAAACAGGACTCCAGCCAGCCATCAGGTGAAAAGAAGGAACCCAGACCCAGACCAGTGGTCATTCCGTATGTTGCGGGAGTTTCAGAGACATTGAGACGTTTATTTTCTAAACACAACGTCCCAGTGGCTTTTAAACCCCAAAATACATTACGACAAAGACTGGTTCATCCCAAAGATCCAGTCCCCCGGCACAAACAGAGTAATATTGTGTATGCTGTTCAGTGTCAGGAGGGCTGTGATCAGTCTTACATCGGGGAAACTAAACAGCCACTGGCCAAAAGGATGGCCCAGCACAGAAGATCAACATCATCAGGTCAGGACTCTGCGGTCTACACTCATCTCCAGGCCAGCGGTCACTCTTTCAGGGATGAAGATGTTCACATCCTTGATAGAGAGGAACAATGGTTTGAGAGAGGAGTAAAGGAGGCCATCTTTGTGAAAAGAAACCGTCCATCATTAAACAGAGGTGGAGGCCTCCGGGTTCAACTGTCCCCCACTTACAATGCTGTTATTGCTAGTATCACTCAGCCCTCTGTGAATAGCAAACAACCATCAGGGTGTTAACGATCCATCGTCAGGCTGATGGTCCTCCTTGATCATGTGAGCAGCTGGTTTCGGCTGTCATCAGCCAACTGGTTGATCCACTGTGGGAGGGTGCTATTTATAAGACTGAGCTGAACACAGCTTCTCAGACTGAGGAAGTCTTTCGGACGAAAGACGAAACGTTTCTACAGTTTTTTTTTTTTGCTTTGTTTTGTTTTGTTTTTTGAATGTCCAGAGGACCAGACTTAGCTTTTTTGGATTTTTCTACCTGGATTATTGAGCATGCATCAGGGTATGACAACTAAACATTGAGTCAAACACTGCTGACCTGACCGTCACATGGTAAAGCTGAAGCGGCACTAAAAACCAAACGTGCATATTTGCATCCAGGGCTTCCAAGGCTGCTGATTGCTTTGGACATTTTCCCAGCAGCACTCAGGCTCCTAAGGGACCCGAACTGTGCGGCATGAAAAGGCCTGCCTCAAGGGAAGGGTCTGCTGCCTCCACCCACTTCAACGCTGCCCTCCCTGAGTCAACAGCAGCTCCGCTTTCAAAGCTGTTTGACCAACAAGCTCTTCTGTGCATTCACAAGTTGACACCTCCTGATTTAAGGAGCCTGCGTGCACATGTTCACCTCAGACGAGGTATTTAAGAAGATCCATTGGTTGTCCTTAGAAGTCAACGTTGCTACGTGGAGGTCATGACTCTTGCGGGGAGAAGTGAATGGAGGCAGAGTCCGCCTGGTCACCAAGGGCATCTTTAAATAAGAGGGCTGATCCAAAGTCAGCTTTGAAAGTGAAGCAGAAAACACCTGATGACACTTCAGCACAAAGTCATGGTCACAACTTTCTCTGCTTGTTTTTTTTTGTAGGTAAAACATTATCCCTACATATTGAGTAACAATTATGTGAGAAACACACAAAGTCAAATTAAGACATGAAAACAAGCTACTTTGTAAGAACTCTTTTTTTTGTTTGTTTTTAAGTGTAAAGTTATAATAAACTTGGAGGCGTGGACAATTTAAAGCTCAAAACCTGCTTGAGTGTCTACAGTCAGCTTTATAACGATCTGTTAAAAGACCTGCATGGCAACTGATTTCATCAGCACTACAAGAACACTAGTGTTACAAAACAGCTGTATTTCTAAGTGGCTATTTAAATGTGCAAAAGTCTTTGACCGGACTGAAATGCATTCATTTAAAATAATTCAAATGTATCGTTTACATGCATGGGCACAATCCGTTCACGACGAGCGTTTACACACAGCAGGCTTTTATTCAGAATAATCTGAATGGAGCATTTACATGATGCATTTTTATTCCGAATGGCCGTTTAATCTGATTACGTATGTTCATGTAAACATAGCTAGTGCGAAGTGTCCTGGTGGACAGAAATATTGTTAAATGGAAGATTTGTGCTTTTGCCATATTAGTATTTGTAAATTAAGAAATTGAAATGATACAAAAGTTGTTGTTTTTTAATCTAGAATATAAATGAGAAATTTGTAAAAACCACTTTCAGTTTAGCATTTTAACATAAAAGGTTATAAAAAATCTCTACACTACAGATGAGCTTTAAAAAAAAAGCAAAGTAAGGCTTTTTCCTAATGTTCTCATCCTCATTTACCTCATTAATTCAAACTGACAGAATCATCACATTCCGAGTACACAAGTACCCCAACCAGTAACTTAGTACTGAGTTGAAGCACTATTGGCAGCAGTTCCAGTCTTGCGTCTTGACAAGATTTGCACATCTGGATCAGGTGTTTCTCTACTGTTCTTCAGTAATTTTCATGTCTCCAAAGATTTTTCACAGAGATCAAGTCAGAGCTCTGGCTGGTCCACTTTGTAAATTCAGAGATGCCTCTAAGCCACTCCTGTGTTGGGTTCACTGTGTGTTTTGGGTCATTGTCATGTTAGAAAGTGAACTTTTAGTCCAGTCTGAGATCTTGAGTTTTATGGAACAGATTTGGAATATCTGTTTTGTTCTGTTCAGCTTTCCGTCCCCCTGACCACTCTCCCAGTACCTGCTGTTGAAAAACATCCCACAGCATGAAGCTTCCACCACCATACGTTACTACAGGAATGCTCTCAGGAAGGTCATGAGTAGTGCCTGGTTGCTTCTAAGTATAATGCTTTGAACTTCAGCCAAATGGTGCATTCTTGGTTTCATTAGACCAAAATCTTTCTCTTACAGTTGGAACCTTCAATCAATTTTCAGTAGTTTTACACTGAGGAATGGCTTCCATTGAGTCTGCCTGTTTCACTGAAGGTCTGCAGTTTTGGTTGACCTTTGGGAACATTGTCTCATCTCCACACAGGATTTCTGAATCTCAATCAGAATGATCATCATGTTCTTGGTCACATCTCTCAGTAAAACGCTTCTTCCTTCATTGGCCAATGTGACTGGGCAACAAGCTCTTGTGAAGGAGTTTTTGTTTGATCAAAATCCTTCCATTTCATAGTTATGGATGCCACTGAGCTCCTGGGAAGCTTCAGTGCAACAGAAATGTTCTGTGCAGTTCCTTTGACCTTGTGACTTGATTTCTCTGATACATGAACTGAAGACTTGGTAGAGATGTGTTTGTCTTTCCTAATAATATTCAGTCAGTTTATGAAAAGTAAAGCTAAGTCAAGGTTTAGAAACATCTTAGCAGTGATCAAAAGAAACTGGAGCTACATTTCAAGTGTTGGTGCAAAGTATTGATCTAAATGTAAATGTAATCTTGTATTTCAGGTTTTTTAATTTACAAAACTCACATTTTATTTTGGGAAGGGAGACCCATGTCTCCTCTTTGGGCTGTGCCCGGTTGGGCTCTATAGGTAAAAGCCCGGCCACCAGGCACTCGCCAGCGTGCCCCACCTCTGGGCCCGGCTCCAGAGTGGAGCCCCGGTGACACAAGTCCGGGTGAGGGAACATTGACTCCATTTGTTTCACTCGTCATAAGGGTCTTTGGGCTGCACTTTGTCTGGTCCCTTACCTAGGACCTGTCTGCCTTGGGTGACCCTACTATGGGGCATGAAGCCCCTGACGGCATAGCTCCTAGGATCATTGGGACACTCAAACCCCTCCACCACGGTAAGGTGGCAGCCAGGGAGGGGGCAAAAGGGGTCTGGTGCAATGTGGGATGGGTGGTGGCCGAGGTCGGGGACCTTGGCGGTCTGATCCTCGGCTACAGAAGCTGGCCATTGGGATGTGGAATGTCACCTCTCTGGTGGGGAAGGAGCCTGAGCTAGTGTGTGAGGTTGAGAGGTTCCGGCTAGAAATAGTCGGACTCACCTCAATGCATGGCTCTGGCTCTGGAACCAGTTTCCTTGAGAGGGGTTGGACACTCTTCCATTCTGGAGTTGCCCCTGGTGAGAGGCGCCGAGCAGGAGTGGGCATACTCGTTGCCCCCCATCTTGGTGCCTGTACATTGGGGTTCACCTCAGTGAACGAGAGGGTAGCCTCCCTCCGCCTATGTGTGGGGGGATGGGTCCTGATGGTTGTTTGTGCCTATGCGCCAAACGGCAGCTCAGATTATCCACCCTTTTTGGAGTCCTTGGAGGGGGTATTGGAGAGTGCTCCTCCTGGGGACTCCGTTGTTCTACTGGGGGACTTCAATGCTCACGTGGGCAATGACAGTGAGACCTGGAGGGTGTGGTTGGGAGGAACGGCCCCCCTGATCTGAACCAGAGTGGTGTTCTGTTATTGGACTTCTGTGCTCGTCATGGATTATCCATAACGAACACCATGTTCAAGCATAAGGATGTCCATATGTGCTCTTGGCACCAGGACACCCTAGGTCGCAGTTCGATGATCGACTTCATTGTCGTCTCATCTGATCTGCGGCCACATGTCTTGGACACTCGGGTGAAGAGAGGGGCGGAGCTGTCAACTGACCACTACCTGGTGGTGAGTTGGCTCCGATGGTGGGGGAGGATGCCGGTCAGACCTGGCAGACCCAAACGTATTGTGAGGGTCTGCTGGGAACATCTGGCAGAGTCTCCCGTAAGACGGAGCTTTAACTCCCACCTCCGGGAGAGCTTTGAACACGTTCCGAGGGAGGCGGGGGACATTGAGTCCGAGTGGGCCATGTTCCGCGCCTCTATTGTCGAGGCAGCTTATCAGAGCTGTGGCCGCAAGGTTGTTGGTGCCTGTCGTGGTGGCAACCCTCGAACCCGGTGGTGGACACCGGCAGTGAGGGATGCTGTCAGGCTGAAGAAGGAGTCCTATTGGGCCTTTTTGGCCTGTGGGACCCCGGAAGCAGCTGATAGGTACCGGCAGTCCAAGCGGCATGCAGCTCGGGTGGTTGCTGAGGCAAAAACTCGGGCGTGGGAGGAGTTCGGAGAGGCCATGGAGAATGACTTCCGTACGGCTTCGAGGCGATTCTGGTCCACCATCCGGCGTCTCAGGGGGGAAAGGATACGCCACCAACACTATTTATAGTGGGGGTGGCGTGCTACTGACTTCAACTCGGGATGTTGTGAATTTGTGGGCAGAATACTTCGAAGACCTCCTCAATCCCACTGGCACGTCTTCCACTGAGGAAGCGGAACATGGGGACTTTGGGTTGGGCTCTCCAATCTCTGGTGCTGAGGTCACCAAGGTGGTTAAAAAGCTTTGCGGTGGCAAAGCTGCAGGGGTAGATTTGCCCAGAGTTCCTTAGAACTCTGGATGTTGTGGGGTTGTGTTGGCTTTTGCGACTCTGCAATATTGTGTGGACATCAGGGACAGTTCCCCTGGATTGGCAGACTGGGGTGGTGGTTCCCATATTCAAAAAGGGGGGCCGTAGAGTGTGTTCCAACTATAGTGGATCACACTCTTAAGCCTCCCTGGTAAGGTCTATTCAGGGGTTCTGGAGAGGAAGGTCTGTCGGATAGTCGAACCTCGGATTCAGGAGGAGCAATGTGGATTTCGTCCTGGTCGTGTAACACTGGACCAGCTCTACACCCTCAGCAGGGTCTTGGAGGGTACATGGGAGTTTTCCCAACCAGCTTGCATGTGCTTTGTAGACTTGGAGAAGGCATTCGAACGCGTCCCTCGGGGGGGCCCTGTGGCCTCGGGGGCCACAGGGGGCCTCAGTCATTTATAGTATGACCGTATGACCCCATTTATTGTATGGGGCCCTCTAGAGGGCCCCATACTCCAGGAGTATGGGGTACCGGGCCCTTTGATACAGGCTGTTAGGTCCCTGTATGACCAGTATCAGAGCTTGGTCCGCATTGCCGGCAGTAAGTCAGGGCTCGTTTCCAGTGAGAGTTGGACTCCGCCAAGGTTGCCCTTTGTCACCGATTCTGTTCATAACTTTTATGGACAGAATTTCTAGGCGCAGCCAAGGTGTTGAGAGGATCCGTTTTGGTGGCCTTAGAATCGCTTCTCTGTTTTTTGCAGATGATGTGGTCCTATTGGCTTCATCAGATCGTGATCTACAGCTTTCGCTGGAGCGGTTTGCAGCCGAGTGTGATGCGGCCGGGATGAGAATCAGTTCCTCCAATCCGAGGCCATGGTCTTGAGCCAGAAAAGGGTTCGAGTGCCCTCTCCGGGTCGGGGAGGAGGTCCTGCCCCAAGTGAAGGAGTTTAAGTATCTTGGGATCTTGCTCACGAATGAGGGAAAACTGGAGCGTGAGATCGATAGGCGGATAGGTGCAGCATCTGCAGTGAAGCGGGCGCTGTACCGGTCTGTCGTGGTGAAGAGAGAGCTGAGTCAAAAGGCAAAGCTCTCAATTTACCGATCGATCTACGTTCCCACCCTCATCTATGGTCATGAGCTTTGGGTTGTGACCGAAAGAACGAGATCTCGGATACAAGCGGCTGAAATGAGTTTTCTCCGCAGGGTGTCTGGACTCTCCCTTAGAGATAGGGTGAGAAGCTCAGTCATCCGGGAGGGACTCAGAGTAGAGCCGCTGCTTCTCCACATCGAGAGGAGCCAGTTGAGGTGGCTCGGGCATCTGGTTAGGATGCCTCCTGGACGCCTCCCTGGTGAGGTGTTCCGGGCACGTCCCACCGGGAGGAGACCCAGAGGAAGACCCAGGACACGCTGGAGGGACTATGTTTCTCGGCTGGCCTGGGAACGCCTTGGGATTCCCCCGGAGGAGCTGCTCCAAGTGGCTGGGGAGAGGGAAGTCTGGGCCTCCCTACTTAGGCTGCTACCCCCACGACCCGACCCCGGATAAGCGGAAGAAAATGGAAGGATGGACATTTTATTTTCTCATTGACATTTTGAGGCACTGAGTGTAGAATATTATTTTTTAAATTGGAAGATTTTTAGCAACAGGCTGCGATGTATGTTGCAAAAAATGGCCGTGGTCTTAAATACTTGGCAAACTGGTACTTGAGACTAAAAGTCACAGTTCACACACTGAAACTAGATGTATTAAAAACTGAGTGCTTTCAGAGGCTTAAACATGCACCCCAATACTTTCGAGTTTCACTGCTAATGATTGCATTTTTCATTCATTCAACCATTATTTAGGCAGATTAATCCCATTGAGCCTCAAGGACTCATTTACAAGAGACACCTGATTTCAACAAAGAATTATGACATTTGTTTTGCATTAAGAGTACACATTCAGGCCTTACACAGCACATTTGTTGGAAAATGTTCATTGGGAAAAGCCGAGTCAGCCTGTAAGATCCCCAGAAAAGAAGGATGGGAGCTGATGTGTGCTCTCTTTTCTTCCTGAGAGGAAGGGGTGGATTTAAAGGGCTTTATCACGAGGGCAGTTCTCTTGAACCCTGTTGTGGCTAAGCAGGAAACAGATGTGGGTGGGGGTATCTGGCCTTATCTCAGAGAATCAACAGGCTTTGGACATAATAGAGAAAGCTTTCTCATATTAAAAATGGAGTGCATTCATAGGATTGCATGCACCCCAAATATTTTATTTTTCACTAATTCTAAACACTAATAGCATTAACACCTGCTTCCATGCACCATATTCTAGGGGAGTGGTGGCGCAGAGGTTAGAGAAGGTGGGTCTGTGATCGGAAAGTTGCCGGTTCAACTCGCCAGATCGACATCAAAATGTGGGTGGGAAAGGTGAAACACCCACACCTGCCTCCACCCACATTTGCACCACCCTGGGCCCTTGAGCAAGGTCTTTAATCACCACCATCTGCTCCTCTGGGCGCCCTGCTCCACACAGGGGGCTGTGGTAGCTCAGTGCTATGTGGTTGTGTCAGGAAGAACATCTGGTGTAAAAACAATTGCCAAGTCTTCATGCGACTTTTTCTGTGGCGACCCCTGAAGAAGGGAGCAGCCGAAAGAAGAAGAAGAAATACTATTAAATAATAAAAAAAAACTAAACGACTGACATGAAGGTTCGTGTTCAATAATCCAGGAAAATCGTCGAACAGTGTTCAATCAGGTCACATGGACAGTTTCTTTTTTCTCCAGCTTTTTTGTAAGTCTCTCAAAAAGAAAAAGAAAGAAGAAAACTGTCCAGATGACCGGGCCTCATGTATCAACGGTGCGTACGCACAAAAACCTTGCGTACGCCATTTTCCACGCAAAACTCCGTATGTATCAAAACAGAACTGAACGTGGAAATGTGCGCAGCCCCACGCCAACTCCAGGGCTGGCGTACACACGTTTCTGTGGTTTTGGTTCCATTGGCGACACTTAGAGGTGATTCTGAGAAACTGTTCATGATGTGAAAATCATTGTTCACACCAAACACACATGATTAACAATCATTACATCCACATGGACGCAATTAGATGAGTGGATACAAAAGTGTCTGGGGTACAGCTTGTAAAACTGCAACCAAATCTATCTTTATTTTACAAAAAAGAGCTGTACGAATTATCTCAAGAAAAGATTATTGTCATCCTTCAAGTATTTTATTTCATCAACTGAAATTACTCAAGTTTTATGATTTGGTAGACTACTTTATTCTATTACTAATGTACAGGGCTCAGAATCACAATTTACCATCGAATGTACAAGAGTATTTTGTAAAAAGGAGCAGTTGCTATAATTTAAAAGGAACTGATATTTTTGTTAAGCCAAAGTTTAGAACAAGTTTGCGGGGTAGGTCTACTTTAATGAGGAGGAATTGATTTATGGAATGGTTTGAATAATGCTATTAAAAATGAGGAATCATTATTTGTATTTAAGAAAAGGATCAAGAATATAATGCTGACGAGATACATTTAAGTTAATATTAGCAAAAACTATAAAGAATAATTGTGATATGTTTTGGGTTTTGTTGTATTATTTGTGATTATTGCTCGAATTGATTGTTTGAATTGATTTTGTTAAGGGGCAGAAATGATAAGATTTAATTCTTCTACTGCCGCCTTTCATTTTATAGGTATTTTATATTTTTTTCTCTTGAAATTTGTATTGTTTTAATGGAAATGAAATGAATAAATAAACAAACAAACAAACAAAAGCATGCGCAAAATAGTGGCAACAATATTGACAACAATGGCCTTAGCTTTATTAGAGGATATAGCAAATGGCGCTATACGCAGAGAGCGTGTCTTTCGAGACCGAGAGGATTTTCTGGCTCATGATGATGACTGGCTCATCAGTCGTTTTTGGCTTCCGAGGGCAGTACTTCTGCAACTGTGCTTGGAGCTACGACCGGTTTTGGAGCACCACACAGCCCGTGGTGCCAAACATTCCAGGGACACTGGAGGAGCATCCAAAGTCTGAGGCAACAGACTGCGTGTCTTCTGTTTCATTCTCTGATGGCAAAATAAAATGTGTACATGTAAAAAACATATATAAATAAATCCCATGACTGAAGACTTTTTATTCTTTTTTTTTTTCATTCATTCAACCTTTATTTATACAGGCTAGCCTCGTTGAGTCACGGGGACTCATTTACAAGAGGGACCTGTCTCACTCACACCAAACAACCATCCACTCTCACACTCACACCTAGGGTCAATTTAGAGTCACCAATCAGCCTAACAAGCATGTTTTTTGGTCTGTGGGAGGAAACCGGAGTACCCGGAGGAAACCCACGCATGCACGGGGAGAACATGCAAACTCCACCCAGAAAGGCCCCGGACCGGGATTTGAACCGGCAACCTTCTCGCTGAGAGGCAGCAGCTCTACCAGTTGTGCCACCGTGCTGCCCCGTGCTTCTTATAGTCACCAGTATGAAAACAAGATATTTTATGGCATTTAGAATTAACACTGACTTATTTACTTACTTTGTGTACAATCCGAATCCCCCACATGCGGAGCCACTACACCTGTGAGGGCCGTGTCACCCACAATACTGGCAACCCTCTGGTCAAATGGAGTGATGTCGTCATCTCCTGTCCCCCCGCCTGTTTTCGTCACACTCTGGCGATGGGCAGCTGTCCTCCGTTTCACATCCACCTTAATATCTGACCACTTTTTTTAGTTCTGCCGGTGTTCGCTGCTCTGACCCCACAGCATTTACAGCTTCACACAGGCTGTCCCACTCACGCCTTTTGCACTTAGCTGTAACGCCAGAGGACAGCGTGCCAAACAAAACTTTTTTCCGTGCCTCTACCTCACTCAGAAGTGTCTCCAGTTCACAGTCCGTGAAGTTCCTCTTTTTTCCACGTTTCGACATGATTTGCAATAGAGCAAAGACGACATTCCTCTGGTGCAGGGCATATTTAAATGAATTTGCATATTTATATGGAGGCGTGTCAAAGGCGGAGTCGGCCACTCTCTCATGTGCGCTCAATTCCACGTTGATTGTGATGTACAAAAGCAATGTGCGTGGATTCCGGCGTACGCACAGTTTGATACATCTGGATTTTTTTGTGCGTACGCCGTTTTCTGGATTTGACCGTACGTCACGTTTCAGTAAGAAGTCCACGCAAGTCTTTGTACATGATGAGGCCCCTGGTCACCAGATTCTGGTGGATGTCTGTCCCTGAAGAGGAAGCAGCTACCTTTGTCCCAGACTGGAAAACACAAAGAGATTTAATATATATATATGTTAACAAGATTATGATTTTAAATAAAAAAGATTACATGTATTTAGATAATAATAATAAAAGAACAATACCTCTTCTTAAACGGTTGAAGCTCTCACTCATTATCATTAGGGCAGGGCTTTGCTCCAAGGCTTGTTGACAATATCAGTTTTAGTTTTTTCATAAAGTTCTGAACTTCTTGAGTGATGGGTGTTCGTAGCGAGGATCAATAACTTTAAAGCCTGCGCATAAAACAACATTCAGACTTAGATTCAGAGATTTAAAAACTCATAGTTTGTGTAATTGCTCTGGACTGATCTGATTTACCTGATAAAAGTAGTTTAAATGCAGCTGCTGTTGTTAGCTGTGTTTCTGTAACAGCTGCTTTTTCTTCGTTCACATTCCGATGACGTAGTTTCAAGCGCGTTCACGTTAGACGTGTTGCTGCTGCAGAATCTTCATGAAACAACGTCCACACAGCTTTGAATGTGCGCTCGTCTTTTAACAAGAAACGTTCCCAAACAGGAGACCGTAGTGAGAAGCTAACAGCTGCGTGCTGCGCGGTAATAGCTCCGTGCTGAAACGCGCCCAGGAAATTTTGTTCCGCGGCGCATATATTAACGTTCAATGAGTGAAAAAATAACCGAAACGGTACGCAGGTGGACCGAACCGAATGTGCCGTACCGAAACGGTTCGGTACACCCACGTGTACCGTTACATGCCTAGATGGTTGGTATTGTAAAGCGCTTTGGGGCCCCTCAAAGGGGGCTGGAAAGCGCTATATAAATAAGCTCCATTTACCATTTACACAAGACGAGGTCAGTGAATGAGGCCAGGCTGATTCTGGCAGATCCTGATCCCCACTCCATGGTGAGTTCAGGTGTCCTCCATCTGGACGCATGTATCTGCTGCCCAGACGTAGAATAAACAGACTGGAAAGCTCATTCATCCCTGTAGTGATCAGGCTTCTCAATGAACAATGATGACTTCTTTACTGTTTTTAATGTAGGGTAGAGTAAATAAACCACTGGGTGCATTTTTTTGGCCTTAGGACTGTTTTTTATGAAGTAAATACCCAAAGTTGAGTAAAAAAAAACATTAAAAAGTGAATTTTGAATATGTGGTCCCCTTTAAATACTGTAACATTTTAAATAAACAATCCATGCAGCATGAATTGTCTATTTAAAATGTTACAGTATTTAAATTTAAATTGTTTAAGGGGGGAGGTTGAGAGTAACAGGTGATGTGTGATTGCAGCCTGGCACGTCATGACAAGGTTTACTGAACTTAAACTTGGACTACTGTCTCCCTACTTCAAGGTTTTCACTTATCGCGGGGGCGGGCGGGGGCCCAAACACCAGCGATAAACGAGGGACCACTGTATTGAAAATTAAAGCTTCTACAGCTTTGTTTTGTTGATCTCAGTATTGTACTGAATTATTCAAACACATTAGTCTGTTAATGTCATTGCACATCAGCCAGGATAAACAACTTAAAATTTGTTTTATTTTAGGTTTTTTTATTGAAAAAATTAAATGGAGCTGATTTACAACATCAATAGTGTGACAGATGCTTCTGCTGTTAGCTCGGGCTGCAGAACTGTTGGTCTCTGATGCTGATTAGCTGGAAGGTAGGGTTGTTAAATCACCTAATTGTTTTTATTTTTAGGCTTCTGTGAGATTCTTTAATTAGTTATTTATAATTTGTTGCTCTGAGTGATTTGTTTGATTTGATTCCTTCTTTGCAGAGTTGTTTAAAAAAAATCATAGAATATTAAAATCATAGCCAGAGGTCAAAGCTAAAAAGTGACAATAATTAGTATCTGTATATTTTATGTAATGTTCTGCAGCTATGTAATATAAAAAAAAATGTTTGCACCATGTGACAAATTCAACAAACACAATGTGGTATCTACAGAAATGACAACATGTCATCAGAAGACTTAAATCAGGAGCTGAATACAAACAGACCAACAACAGCTGGTTTGTTAAGCCAGTTCTGACATGATGCTGCTGTTAAAGTGTTGAACCCATGCACAAGAAAGCAGGATGTAGTAAATTTAATATTTATTTAAGTAAAACAAAGTTCTGACGGGGCAGCAAAATTGACTTAAATCAGGAGTGGCGGACAGGTGGAGCAGAAACAGATCATGACACCATGGAAAAGACAAAGCCCGGATCACAAGAGTAAAAACACGTAGATTAAATACAGACACTAATGAGGTGAGAGGAGGAACACCTGGGGTGACTGGGACTTGGATCAGCTGTGCATGAGGACGAGGAGAAACACAGCAGTGCAGAAAACAGACTCGTCACACGTTCTTCTTAGATGAACCATTTTAATCATTTTGTTATCCATCCATCCATCCATCATCTTTAATCGCCTCTTCCTTGCTGGATCACATAAGTCACTGGTGCTCATGTCCAGCCATCACTGTGTAGGAATGTGCGACATGTGGTACACAGTAGAAACAATAAACATTTAGCCTACGATAGAGATCTGTCTTCTACCGGCTAACCACAGAAATACTGTGTCTTATGTAAAGTCAGAGTTGTCATATTTAGCCTTTACATTTTTTGAGTTGAAAACTGCGTAAATGGTGTTAAAGTTCTTCTAGAGCTAAGTAGCAAAGCTACAAGCTAACTACGGCCGGCTTGCCGCACTGTTGCCGTATTCGGACGCATACGCAAAACGCTGTGTTCCGTCGAAAGTTCAAGTAAGCGTTGGTCAGCTTTAGAGAGTGCATTTGTGCTAAATAAAAAGAGTTAAACATGCTCTCTGATCTGTTAAAGGTCCACTGACATGATTTTTCTACTATTCATCAAATTGCTCAAAATATATATATTTCATCATTTAAATATGTTCGTTTTTGCAAACAAAATGATAAATCACTTTAATTTTGCTTTAAAAGGGATTTTGAACTTCAAGCCGTGTTTAATCATGGGAAATACCATTACATGCGAACGCACCATCTCACCAACATGTCATACAATTATAATACATGAAGATTATTTGAAAATAAATAAAATGTGCAAAAATAATGAATGATCTCAGACTACAGCTGCTCCAAGTTGAGCATGGTGAGGAGAGAGGAGCTCGAGTTAAAGAGTCTGTGTTTACACTTGGAGCCAAGGTTCACGGTGTGAAACCAAACAGCACAGCGTGAAATTTACCTGGAGATAATTTACATTTATTTAGTGAAATTACATCTACACAGCATGGACTCTTCAAGTAGAACATTTCAGCACTGACATGTTTTAAATCTATCAAACAAGGAAATAAAACTGTAATGAAACAATGTAAATGACACAAGATAACTGTTGTTTGTTTTCAGATAAGACACATCAAAGTTTAATCTCAGAAGTAATGCAGTTTATAATAGCCAAGCAGTTGTAAACTGTCAGTATCCATCCATCCATCTTCTGCTGCTTCTTCATGGCCAGGTCACCGAGAAAACAGGTTCAGGAGGAAGACTCCGACATCTCTCTCCGTTACTGTCAACCATAATAAAAATATAGCAAGTAGATTTTTCTACAACATACAATAAACAATGGCATAACTTTATCACAAGTGTGTTTCTTGGATACAAGCGGCTGAAATGAGTTTTCTCCGCAGGGTGTCTGGACTCTCCCTTAGAGATAGGGTGAGAAGCTCAGTCATCCGGGAGGGACTCGGAGTAGAGCCGCTGCTTCTCCACATCGAGAGGAGCCAGTTGAGGTGGCTCGGGCATCTGGTTAGGATGCCTCCTGGACGCCTCCCTGGTGAGGTGTTCCGGGCATGTCCCACCGGGAGGAGACCCAGAGGAAGACCCAGGACGCGCTGGAGGGACTATGTTTCTCGGCTGGCCTGGGAACGCCTTGGGATTCCCCCGGAGGAGCTGCTCCAAGTGGCTGGGGAGAGGGAAGTCTGGGCCTCCCTACTTAGGCTGCTACCCCCGCGACCCGACCCCGGATAAGCGGAAGAAAATGGATGGATGGATGGATGGATGGAAGTGTGTTTGTGAATTGCTGTAATGTGTTAGTAGGCTGCCAGATATTACTGAAGAATATTACTGAACTTTGCTTTTCTCCTTTTAGAGATTTTTTTTTGCCTTTATGCCAACTAACCACTATTTTCCCCTTAAATAAAGTAGGTATACTGTATATGTTTTTCTTGTTACAAGCTGCATGGTTGAAGTGAAAGGATCCATTTTTATTGCTAAACCAATACATCCGCTCAGAGGCTGCAAAAACTGTCACGTATTAAAACAGAAACCAGGTATTGAACTGACAGGGAGCTTAGTGTTCTGGTAAAGTCCACCATTTGAGTCAATCCTCCTTCCTGTCTCAGACTGTAAGACCTTCTGGATTCATGTGGGAAAACAAAACAATGGCATTTTACACAGAGCTTTATTTTACACTGATTTTCTAGATAAAAACATTGTAATCCTTATCGCTTAGAAATAGGTTGAAATGTTTTTAGCACTAATACTTTGAATACAAAGCATTTAATTTGTATTTGCCTGGAAAGGTTTCTTTGTTAAAGAACTGAATGCACATTTATTTTATTTAATGAAATATTAACAATAATTTAAAGCTCTTTTATTGTGAAATTTAACAGCAGCTATTAGTATTGTTTTAATAATGACAATTTTACATCACCTACTCTCTGTGAGAAATGTCTGTAGTAAATATTTTTTGGGAGTCCAGTTCCTTTAGACGAGTTCTTCAGGCGATGGAAACAAAGACCTCACAGGCATAAAGCACAATGTAGACGGTTGATATGATACAAGTGTGTGAACTCAACCATGACTCAATGTTTAACCCTTGCAGGAGAGAGTTTAAGTGAGCTAACTTTGAAAACTGAATGGCCAATCTAGAAATAATAAGCATATAAAAACATAACATTAAACAAAAGGAAAAGTAACAAAAGGTTTGGCCTTAAAAATAAATGTTAACACGTTTTCTCAATGCTCCAAAATACGTGTGTGACCAAAAAAATAAATAAAAAGGAAACACAAATTGTACATTTCCTTTCACTTAAAAAAATAGTTACCCCAATAAAGTTCAATTACACGTTAGCTCTTCTTCTTCTTCTTCTTCTGTCTTTTCCCTCTTCAGGGGTCTCCACAGCGAGTCCTCCTCCATCTCTGTCCTCTGCGTCCTCTGTTCTCACTCAAACTACGCCCATGTTCTCTCTAACTGCATCCATATACTGTATACTTTAACTTGTCTTTTTCCTGCAGCTGCATTTCTAACATCCTTATACCAATATACCCACTGTCCCTCCTCTGGACATGTCCAAACCACTGTCCCTCCTCTGGACATGTCCAAACCATCTCAGTGTGTCCTCTCTAACTTTATCTCCCAGTTGTTCAACATGTGCTGTACCTCTGATGATCTCATTCCTGATCTTATCCATCCTTGTCACTCCTAAGGAGAACCTCAACATCTTCATTTCTGACACTTCCAGTTCTGTCTCCTGTCTTTTTGTCCATGTCTCTGTCTCCTGTCTTTTTGTCCATGTCTCTGTCTCCTGTCTTTTTGTCCATGTCTCTGTCTCCTGTCTTTTTGTCCATGTCTCTGTCTCCAGACCATACAACATAGCTGGTCTCACCACTGTCTTGTAAACTTTTCCTTTGACCTTTGCTGACACCTTTTTGTCACAAATCACTCCTGAAACTTTTCTCCATCCACTCCATCCTGCCTGGACTCTCTTCTTCACCTCTTTACCACATTCCCCATTTTCCTGGACAGTGGACCCCAAGTCCTTGAAGTCCTGCACCTTTGTGACCTCTGACCCTTGTAGCCTCACTGTTCCACCTCCTCCCTCTCATTCACACACATGTACTCTGTCTTACTACGGCTGACTTTCATTCCTCTTCTTTCAAGTGCATACCTCCACCTCTCCAAGTTCTCTTCCACCTGTTCCCTGTTCTCACCACAGATCACAATGTCATCTGCAAACATCATAGTCCATGGGGATTCCTGCCTGACCTCATCTGTTAGTCGGTCCATCACCAGAGCAAACAAGAAGGGGCTCAGAGCAGATCCTTGATGCACTCCCACCTCCACCTTGAAGCTATCTGTCACTCCTACAGCACATCTCACCACTGTCCTGCTGTCTTCATACATGTCCTGCTGTCCTCATACATGTCCTGCTGTCTTCATACATGTCCTGCTGTCTTCATACATGTCCTGCTGTCTTCATACATGTCCTGCTGTCTTCATACATGTCCTGCTGTCTTCATACATGTCCTGCTGTCTTCATACATGTCCTGCTGTCCTCATACATGTCCTGCTGTCCTCATACATGTCCTGCTGTCCTCATACATGTCCTGCTGTCTTCATACATGTCCTGCTGTCCTCATACATGTCCTGCTGTCTTCATACATGTCCTGCTGTCTTCATACATGTCCTGCTGTCCTCATACATGTCCTGTACCAGTCTAACATACTTTTCTGCTACTCCAGATTTCTTCATGCAATACCACACCTCCTCTCTTTGCACCCTGTCATATGCTTTTTCTAAATCCACAAAGAAAAGTCCAGTTGTTTCTGTATTGAACACTTTTATTTTATTTTTTATTTTGGATGACTGAGAATCTTCACCATTATAAATCCACAAACACACAATGGAGTTCTTTCTGACCCTCTCTGTTCTTCTCTATCAACATCCTCAAAGCAAAGATGCATCTGTGGTGCTCTTTCTTGGCATGAAACCATACTGCTGCTCACAGATAGTCACCTCTTGTCTAAGTCTTCCTTCCACAACTCTCTCCCAGATCTTCATTGTGTGGCTCATCAACTTAATTCCCCTGTAGTTGCTACAACTCTGTACATCACCCTTGTTCTTAAAAATGGGCACCAGCACACTTCTTCTCCATTCTTCAGGCATTTTCTCACCCTCAAATATTCCATTAAATATTTGAGTCAAATACCTCATTGCCATTTGGTCTTCTTCTCTGATTTTACTCTTTTTCTCTTCTTTACAACAACAGTCATTCTACACAAAACCATCCGTTGCTGTCTGGTCACGCTCTCCCCTGCTACAACCTTACAGTCTCCAATCTCCCTCAGGTTTCCTCTTCTACACAGAATGTAGTCGACCTGCGTACTCCTTCCTCCACTCTTATAGAGCTTTGGAGCGTGACGTCACTGGTCCTCGGCGCAAAGCGGCGCACAGCATTGTGGGAAAGAAATCGCCATTTATGAAGCCCTACTAAAAGAAGCTCTGTCTTTCGTTTTTTTGTTAGAATCTAAGAAGGTTGTAACAGTTTTGCAATGGTCTAAACATGCTGTGTTATTGGATGTAATGTCCGGTCACACGACCTGAAAGTACCGGTAGATAGAAAACGGACGTTTCCTGTTCGCTGCTGGAAGCAGCGCAAGGGAGCTCATGTGTCGGACCTAACAAAAAGGAGATGAATGTCCTGAAATCAGCTGTGACACGTCCTGATATAACTTTCTCCATGTCCCAAAATAACTGCTAGTTTGTTCCAGACATCCTGGTGAGTGTATAAATTTGTTTTGTTGGAGTTGTGCCATAATTTTTGCCACAATTTTGTACGGGTGTTTAGTTCATAGAAGTGGGTCAGCCTAGTTTAGGTTGGGTTTATATTTTTTATATAACGTCTGATTTTAGACAGAGTGGACAGCTGTGTTATTGTGAAATAAACTGTTTAAAGTTTCTAGTGTGTTGTCACTGTTAAAGTGTGCAGAGGTGCTACATGTATTAATACTGATCTGTGTTCTGATCTATCCTTGTCAAGGCAAAACTTCATATGAAATGAATTAAACTCCAGAAGAGCTCAGTCAGGCTGCAGATGGAGGAGCAGGGACCAGCAGCTACAAATACACCGTCAATGTTGCTCAGGTAGTACCATATAAAACAATTTCTCCATGTCCCAAAATAACTGCTAGTTTGTTCCAGACACTGGTGAGTGTATAAGTCAAGTAAGTCAAAGTCAACTTTATTGTCAAAACTGCAATATGTACAGGACATACACAGGATTGAAATTGCATTTCTCTCCGTCCCTCGGTGCAACAGTGGAAAAAGTAAATTTAAAGTATTAAATAGGACTTCCTTGTTTTGTCATCATTATTTAATGTGTCACACAAAACTGTCTAATACCTGTGTCTTTTTCTCTTCAAGGGATGGAGGTGACAAGCTCATAACAGAAGGACGTTGTTATCTGACAGAGGCTTTGATATTAGACTGTGTGAGAGTCAAGGTTCTTTATTGTCATTCACATCACATGTTGTACGTGAGGTGGAACGAAACTGTGTACACAGGGTCCCATTTACAGCCAACAAAAGTATAAATGATGTGCTGAGGTTAAAATCCCTCTTCTCCACATCGAGAGGAGCCAGTTGAGGTGGCTCGGGCATCTGGTTAGGATGCCTCCTGGACGCCTCCCTGGTGAGGTGTTCCGGGCATGTCCCACCGGGAGGAGACCCAGAGGAAGACCCAGGACACGCTGGAGGGACTATGTTTCTCGGCTGGCCTGGGAACGCCTTGGGATTCCCCCAGAGGAGCTGCTGGACTCGTTGTTTTGAAATATTTTTACAGTTGAATAATAACAAGTGGTTATTTTTTCTCATTTAATAAAAATTAATGTGGTAAACATTTATGAAACATTTAATTCAGCACTAACATGTAAACATGATGAAATTGATCACATTTGTAGTAAACATTTGATGTATTAACAAATTTCATTAACAGGGATTAACCTGTCCAAATAAAAGTTGAATGAATGAAATTCAGGTAAGAAATAAACATAAAATGAAACTGATCCATTTTGAAGTAAACATTTGATGTAATTAAACATTTTGTAGTGGACCTACCCAGGGTCAAATTAAGGTTTTTGAACTGTCCAGTGATGACCTTTACTGACCTCTCAGTAAAGCAAGACATTTACTACGAAATTATTCATTTAGCTATAATCTGATAACATAGTCACCAATAAGAGACTATTTCTATCTTTGATTTTAGGCTGATGTGATCAAATGAATAATTTTATTTGTAAGAGCATCAGTACATTTTAATGTCAGATAAATCAAATACTCTGCTTAATTCAAAATGTTGTACATGGAGGATTTCTCCTCTCCTCTCGAACTTGCATGTGAAGATAAAAGGAACACTTTATCTCATTCATTTTAGCTTGAGCTCAGGACAATCTAGACATCCAGAGACTTTTGTTTTTGTCCTATTTAATAATCAAGCTATTATCATTAATAGGTCCCATATGTAATGCTTAATGACGTTGTTTTAATCAAACCAACAGTATTTTGTTAAAGTGTTAAAGCAAAGGAATCAGTTTTATGATAAAATGCTGACATCTGAAACTAACACTTTATCTTTCTGACAAACTAATCTTTTGACCCCCTTTCAACATGTTGATGTCATCCTCACATCAACTTATGATGCCATTCGGCCAATCAGAAAGAACACATTTTCTGGGTCACGTCTCAGTTAAAACCTTCACATTTTACTTTCTCAAAGAAGTCTGCTGGAGTAAGCCTCAAACCATGGTCTTCTCCAAAGAACTGATGATCGTCTAGTCACACGCTAAGGACACGTCATTCAGTTAAAGACTTATAACATGCCAAGTTATAAGCCATCTTCAACAGCTGAAAAGCTCTCTTTTATTGACATTCCTTTAAGGAACGTCTTATCTTGAACAACAGCACCAGGAGCTGCCGTTACTTCGGTTCGAGTCAAGGCGCACGTCTGGAGACGCTGAGAATGGTAAACGAACTGACCAAACTGGACCGAGGGAGACTGACCATCTTCACGAGGTAACAAGTCGTCAAATGCTTTGCCAAGGGTACCAACGTGTAGCTTTAATCGGCCGGAGAACTGCCATGTTTCTGGTTAAACACATCAAGATAACTCCCTAAAACTCTTAACTTTTCTTCCTCCATAAATCTTTCCTATTTCTTTTCCCTCTCAACCTAAGCTGGAAACTATATTTTTTAAGTTAAAGAGCCCACAGACTAAATATGCTTAACATCTGATATTTATGTCTGTTGTGTTAAATTTAAGTGTGCTGACGTTTTTGAATTGAAAGAAAGTGAAATCATGTCAATCAAGTGTAATGGTGTTAATTTAGTTGATTTATTTTAAATAAATGGTAGTGTCGCCTGGCATACCAAACTAAGTTAATGTCCATTGTCACTTAATGGCTCTGTTTATTTATCCATCATAAAGATCACAGAAATATTGGGTAAACTGAAAAAGAACAGAATCCGTGAACATTTACTATTCAATCTGAATAAGTAGATTAATTAAGGATAAAGAGGTCAGTATTTAATATTGACCTCCTCATTAATTCTTACATCTTACAATCAGGTATAAACTACCATGAAGAGACACAGTTGATGGAGGAAGCAGATGTGGACAGTGCATTAAAAACTGTAACAGCTGGAACCACAACGGCTGAAAAGAAAGCAGACAGAGATAAACGTTTAGCTAAATTAAGCCTTCTGTTAAAGGCCAAGCTAGACTTTGAAACTGCTGTACGCCGGGCTGTCTCTACATCATGTTTAACAGCACAAATGGAGGTTGCCGCTTTACAGCAGGAGGTAAAGAGTTTAACACAGTCGAGTATTGGCAGCGCTGAACAAACGCGTAGTCTCTACGAAGAATGCAGAGTGTTAAAAAGGGATTTTGACCAATCACAAGATGATTTGGAAAAATGTGTGGTGGAGAAGGATACGTATTACCATCAATACAAGTCGCTTCAGGCGGATTGTGGGGAGGCACGAGACGCGCTGGAAAAATGCACGGACACCCTGGAATCATTATCACTACGGTACACAAGGCTGCAAGAAGATTATAGAAAATCACAAGAACAGCACATGATGTTACAACGTGAAAATGATGGGTTAAAAGTCCAACTGAATAGTTGTCAAATAGAGCGTGCATCAGCAATGAACAAACTCTTTGAAGAAGAGAGAAAATGTTTGGGTCTCATGAGTAAACACCTTGAGAACTCACCGCCTCCGCTGCCCCCTCCCATACCTGATGACCTACTCCCTCCTCCACCGCCCCCGCCCATGCCAGATGCACTACTCCCTCCAACACCACCGCGCCGTCCCTTGGGGCCTCTAAAACCGACAATCCCACCGGATGCGCCGGTGGGTGGATCTGATAATAACCCACAAATACCTCTATCAATGGCTGAACTACGGAATATGGCGAAAAGCATTCAAACCTTCGCCCCTGGCCCAATGGGCTCACACGAAACCAAGATCTATCTCGAGGACCTTGATTTCCAGCTTCAACGTTTCCCAGAAGCTACAGATGATGATAGAATCTGTCTGTTAAGGTTAACATCGGACAGGACGGTGCATGCTTTTATGAAGCGTCAACGAGAAGCAGTGATGAAAGACTACAGTCTTCTCTGTGCTGCGCTGATAAGGGAGTTTTCTCCTTGCACGGGGCCCGATGGCATCATAACAGCAGCTAACATCAAGCAAGGTAGGAATGAACACCCAAGGTCATATTATGACCGAATATTCCGTGCCTATTTCGGGGACAGATGCGAACCTGAAATGGAGGAGGAGGTAGGGTTTAAGTATATTTTCAGCCAAAACCTCTGCCCTGACATAAGAGAGAAAGTACATGTCAGCGCAAACTATAAACGGAGGTCCATCGAAGACATAAGAGAGTGCGCGATAGATGTTTTTACAGGTCGCTCACCAAACAAGACACCCTTTGAAGTGTGTCCTGGTGAAAAGGTCAAATACCAATCGCTAGACCTTGAAGGAGCAAGAGCGCCAGCTCACTCTTTTAAGGAAGCCGAGAATAAGCAATATTTCCAACCTGACAGACCGCAAAATGAAGGTGTCCGCTGGAACAAAGACCAAAAGGGGTCCAGAGACCCTAAGTGGTACAGGCCGCATCAAGAGGAAGAACCCCATCATCAAAAAAGGGGGGCTTTCCAAAAGAAAAAGAAATATGGGTCCCAAGGTGACTCATATGGAAGAGGGCGGTCCCAGAGGGGACCCCCGAGCAATGCGCCAGATCCTGCACCTCAAACTGAACAGTCTGGGGCGAGGAAAAACCCACAGAAGTTCCAGAAAAAAGGCCCTAAACCTCTGTCTTCAGAAGAGATGGAGAACATACGTCGGTTGTTAGAAAGTTTGAAAAAAACAAACAAGGAAAACAAACCTGGTGTGATGTGTAGCACTATCATTGATAGTGACTCAGAACACACTAATAACAGCAATGCCACGATTGCTGACAGTCACCAAGATACTGATGGTCAGGATGCTGACAATCAGGGTATAGACGGTCAACAAGATGTTGACTGTAACCATGACATCATTGTTACAGAGTCCGAGAGCCCCTCATCAGAAAAAGGGGGGGAAAGCGCACTCACCAAAGACAATGACTCGTCGCAGACCGATCACTCAGACCCATGTGTGACTGCACTACCAGTACAGGTGAATGAAATTCACACAGACAATGGTAGACGTAACACACGTCGGAAAAAACCTGGTAGGTTCCTGTGTAACATTATCAGGAAGGGGCCCGCTAAGAAGGCTTACCTGTCAATCACTTTAGAAGGGGTCCTCACAGAAGAGGCCCTCCTGGATGGTGGGGCTGACATAACCATTATGTCTCCCACACTGTTGAAGGAGCTAAGGATAGCCGCTAGCGGGGTTGACAGGGAAATACCCCTCAAAGAATGTGCTGTAGTACTACAGGGACTCTCAGAGACGAGTACAACCCTTACAGCTATAGCCATGGTTCATATGCAGATTGGTGAAATGACGCTATACCACCCGGTACACGTGTCCACCATTGACTCATTCCCATTTTTGGTTGGCCAAGACTTTATAAACCGCTTCGACGCGATTATAG
>JBBPBX010038448.1:5960-20785 GCA_038048925.1 Garcialebias charrua
TAAGAACAAAACAAAACCAAAATATATATTTTCAAATATACAGTGGTGCTTGAAAGTTTGTGAACACTTTATAATTTTCTATATTTGTGAGTGGAAAACCATCTGTAACGAGTTTGGACTCCACCAATCTATATAAGTACAGTCCATTTACCACATTTGGCCCTCGGGTCTTGAGTTTAACACGTGCTTCAAGCCAGTCATAGCTGTCGCTGTATCAGTTAATGAAAAAAATGAACAAAGAAGTACTCGTTGGTGTAAATGTCTAAACAAATGGGACATTTTGAAGGCTGATGACATGGTTGCTTGGGAAAAATTACAAACTTAGTGATTTCTGAGGAGCTCAGAAAAAGAGTTGTTGATGCTCATCAGGCTGGAAAAGGTTACAAAGCCACCTGTAAAGAGTTTGGACTCAATCTACAGTCAGACAGATTGTGTACAAATGGAGGAAATTCAAGACAATTGCTCCAGGAGTGATGGACCATCAAAGATCTCTCTAAGGTGTGTAGTAGTCCGTGAGGTCACAAAGGACCCCCAGAGTAACTTCAAACAACTGAAGGCCTCTCTCACATTGACTGATGTTAATGTTCATGAGTCCACCATCAGGAGAACTCTGAACAACAGTGGTGGTCATGGCAGGGTTGAAGGAGGAAGCCACTGCTCTCCAAAAAGAACATTGCTCCTCATATGCAGTTTGTTAAAGATCACGAGGACAAACCAGAAGACAGTTGGAAGAATGTTTTGTGGATGGATGAGACCAAAATAGAACTTTTTGGTTTAAATGAAAAGTGTTATGTTTGGAGAAAGTAAAACTCTGCATAAGAACCTTATCCCATCTGTGAAACATGGTGGTGGTAGTATCATGGTTTGGGGCTTGTTTTGCTGCATCTGGGCCAGGACGACTTGCCATCATTGATGGAACAATGAATTATGAATTATATCAGAGAATTTCTAAAGAAAAATGTCAGAACATCTGTCCATGAACTGAACCTCAAGAGAAGGTGGGTCATTCAGTGAGACAGTGACTCTAACGCACAAGTGGTTCTACCAAAGAATGGATCAAGAAGAATAAAGTTCATGTTTTGGAACGGCCTAGTCAAAGTCCTGAATTAATCCAATCCAGATGTTGTGGAAGGACCTGAAGCAGCTGTTAATGTGAAGCAGTTCTGTATGAAGGAATGGGCCAAAATTCCTCCAAGCCGGTGAGCAGGACTGATCAACAGTTACTGGACATGTTTAGTTGCAGTTATCGCTGCACATGGGAGTCACACCAGATACCAAAAGAAAAGTTTCACATACCGGTACTTTTGCCTTTAGAAGCTTTTATATTTGTGCATAAATATGCCCTAAAAAACTTTATTAGATTTTCACACAAGTCCTAAAAGTAGATAAAGAGAACCCAGTTAAACAAATGAGACCAACATATTATACTTTGTCATTGATTTATTGAAGGAAAATGATCCAATACTACCCTGTACATATTTGTGAGTGGGTTCACAAACTTTCAAGCGCCACTGTAATAGGGATGCACCGATACACATTTCTCACTTCCGATCCGATACTTTATAACTGAGTATCGACCGATACTGACACTTCTCAGATCCGATACTGTTCAGGTATGTGACTCTGTATAATGAAACTTTCGTACCCAAACTATTCATTTTAACATTGTGTGAGATAAACCCAATGAAGACGCTCATAAGTCTTACAATAGGGAACCCACTGACTTTAACAGCACACAGGACAGGAGGCAAGTATACCACACACATGTCCTCCTTACTCATGGTGCAGCTGAAAAAAACTAAAAAAGTCCTAAGCATGATGGGAAAGACAACACAGCCACTCTCCTTAACCACTAAGAGAGTGGATTTTGTTGTCTTTCCCATAATGCTTAGCGTTTTTTTAGTTTTTTCAGCTTTAGCTGGACAAACTATTGGTTATAACTATTGGTTATAATGGGTAAGACAACAAAACCCACTCTCTTAGTGGTTAAGGGAGTGGCTGTGTTGTCTTTCCCATCATGCTTAGCAGCGCCTTTTTAGTTTTTTTTCAGCTGCACCATGAGTAAGGAGGATATGTGTGTGGTATACTTGCCTCCTGTCCTGTGTGCTGTTAAAGTCAGTGGGTTCCCTATTGTAAGGCTTAAGAGTATCTTCATTAGGTTTAACTCATACCATGTTAAAAAGGGTAGTCACAGAACGTGATTGAACACAAGTGCTCTTTGAAGCTGGTATCGGAAAAATATCGGCAGGTTGGATCCGATATCCGATACTTAAATAATGCTGATACCGATACTGGATCGGATCTGTCCCATCCCTACACTGTAATACCTTCAACTGATTAAAGACCGTGTAAAGTGAATTTCAACATTTTCTTCAATAAACATTATAAATGTCGTAATTGTAATCTTGTAAATGAGTAAAAAGTCTCAAAATTGTAGCTCAATTAATTTTGGAGTTATAGATCAAACTGTGTATAAACATATTTCTCTTTCAGGATTTTTTAGGCGTGGTTTAAATGTGACCGCGTTTCGTCACGCGGTCACAAGCCCCACCCCCTGCAGCTCCAGCCGTATAAATGCGTTCTTCGGTGGAGCCGTTCACTCGCTACCGACCGTCTCCCTCCAGTACTCTAAAACCCAGGCGTGCTGCTGGAGCGACCACATGCCACCTGCACCTCCGCCCCCCTCGCGCGCGCGCGCACCCCCCCCCGCGCGCGCGCGCGTGTGTGTGTGTGAGAGGCGATCCGCGTGAAGCTGAAATCCTGCCACGCGCGCCCCCCCGCGCGCGTGTGTGTGTGTGTGAGAGGCGATCCGCGTGAAGCTGAAATCCTGCCACGCGCCCCCCCCCCGCGCGCGCGCGTGTGTGTGAGAGGCGATCCGCGTGAAGCTGAAATCCTGCCACGCCCCCCGCGCGCGCGCGCGTGTGTGTGTGTGAGAGGCGATCCGCGTGAAGCTGAAATCCTGCCACGCGCGCCATGAAACGCTGTGACTCTGCTGACACAGATGAGAGAACTTATCAACGTGATTACTCTTTATTTTAATCACCAACACAGACCCCACATGCGATGTGACCGGGTCGGACCGCGAGTCCGCTCATCTTCTAAAATAGCGCTGATTATAACAGCGGAGTTATGTGTCCTCAACTTTAAAAACATAACCAGAGTTGTTAGTGCACTAAAAACAGCGTAACTCTTGGAAAAAGAAGCTGCTGGAAGCCAGAACTCAGATAAAAACGGAGCAGGTGGATCTCTGCTTCCCCCGTATGCCTCCCCACACAGCTCAGCTCTGAAGGGGGCTGGACACGGCGCAGTACTGCGCTGAAACCACGCCCACGCACTGACACGCCCCTAGCGTTCCAGGGCAAGGCAAAATCATGTTTTTTCATGATTTTTGACACTTAATTTTATAAGGAAAACAATGTTTTTAATCAGTCAGATTTATATGGGTGATTAATAACACATATTTATGCCATGTGACAAACTAAAAACACAAATTTAATTTCACTTTACACGGTCTTTAAGCTTCCAAGCCAAACCAATTGAAGATGGCCGCCACATCCAACTCAAAATGGCTACTTTGTTAGAGAAGACCGTGTGGTCGCAGCAGCTGACATTCATTCACTCCATACACTTCCAGTGAGGTGTCTCCCAGTAGCACACGACGTTTGGCTTAAATGTAACTTTTCAAGTTCGACAAAAACGGCAACAACTCCCTCATTTTTCAACACGATGGCGTCCAACAGCAATTTCACATATCAGTTTTTAAATTAAGCTTCGTATTACCTGCTTTCTTTGTTATTGCCAAAGCTTAATTAATCATATTTTGTACTTGATATTGTTTAATTCTACAAGGTTTGTCAGCTGCACTGTAATCTGTGAGCCTCCTGACACTGAATTCAGCCTAAAGACAAAAACAGTGGCGTCTGAACAACACAAGGCTGTAATGTACCTGAGCACGATGACACTAAATTATGTCGTCTCTCTAACTCGACACAAAGCTCGCGGACAATAACTGTCATCTTCTGCTGAATTGAAGTGTGATTTAAAAATGACCTGCTTGGTCACCCTGAAGATAGAAACCTCATACTTTCATCTCCTGTGTGGAACTCACTCAAGACTCTATTGTTTTTGTGACAGTCGACGAACGCGAGCGTCGACCGCCTGTAATTTTTTTCCTCTTCTCTTTGCCGAGTATCTGCTCCGTCTCCTTTGTGCATCTTTGTTCTTTTCAAAAAGCGTGTTAATGGAACTTGTAATTGTACGTTTGGCGGTTATCATAACAAAAGCGCTCTCGTTGTGCACGCTCGCCCGTGAAGAGCAATGCAATTAGGTACATTAAAAGCAAGAACGTCGTGTTAACGATGCCAGCGCCAATTTCTTGAAGCAAAACGACGAGTTTTGGCACTATTCCAAATTTGCAAATTAGCCCAAAAGCAAATGATTGAGGAAGATAGACTGAAGGGAGGCCATATGTGTTATCGTGGAAGCATGCAAGAATGTTACGTAACAATTAAAAGCTCATTAATTATAAAATACTTCATCCGTTCCATCCTTTTCTAATTGCAAATTGTCTGTTTTCGTGGATATATTTCAGCCAATTAAACACCCCTCGCATCTTAATTTAGCAAACTCCAAATGTTATCACCGTTATTCTGTTAGTTTGAGCTTTCAGAATGTCAAAGGGAGCTTAAATGTGGGGGTTAATTTACCTCACATTACAGGGAATGAATAAAAAAATTAAATTCACCCCTTTTCTTCGACGAAGGCGGATGCCCTTCCCCTGCCTCCCTCCTCAGCTTTTACTTTTGCTCTGTCTATGAATCTGCTTTAGAGCCTCTCTTTACACTACCGTATTTTCCGCCCTATAAGTCGCACCGCCCTATAAGTCGCACTAGTCCAATTATGTCCAATAAAGTGAAAAAATCCACATATAAGTCGCACCGGCCTATAAGTCGCACCTCACGGCACAAAACGAGCACGCGCAGCAACGACGGACCTGCAGTGCAGCAAACAGACCTGCATCTCTTTGATCTTTAAAGATAAACACATAAAAATATATTTTTGTTAGCTGACATTACAGTAAAAGTGTGTCTCAGTTTAACTTTTCTTGATAAATGCACTTTGACGGTTAAAAACCGTTAAATTAAGTGACCCTTTTTTTGACCAAAGTGAAAAAAAACAGAAAAATCCACGTATAAGTCGCACCGGCCTATAAGTCGCAGGGCTTGGAAATGTAGGCAAAAAGGTGCGACTTATAGGCCGGAAAATGCGGTATATGTGTCAAACTCAAGGTCCGGGGGCCAAATGTGGCCCTCCTTAACATCTTATTCTTATCTGGCCCCCCAAGATGTTGTTTTAAATGTTAAATACTTTTATCATTTTACTTTTTCAGTAATCTTTTATTATGATGTCAAAAGTGCAACAGAGAATGTCAAATAAGACCAGTCAAACTCTTGTTGAGGAACCTGCAACCAAGAAAAGATGTTTGGTATATCTAACTTGACTTAATGTAGATTCTTAAACCAGCTCTTAGTTTAAAAAATGATTTAATTTTGACCCCCTGCTTTACACATCTTCTGAACCGTAAATTATTATGGATCTGGCCAGCTGGTCTCTCAATGCAATTGATAAAATTTTCTCAAAATGAAGATAGGCTACAGGTGAATCTGCATGCCCTGATGGGATGCACGTAGCTGGATATGTCATGGACTCAAATGGAAGATGATGTGCCTATCTGTGTTGTCCATCGGGGACTTTGAAGATGCGTACATAATTGGATTTATGATATCAGGCTTCCTGCCTTTTTGGAATCGGCTGGCTCCTGGTTTATTGACAAATTAGGAAGACGTCGGACCACATAATTACAACCCTTACAATGGCGAATCCCAATCATCACATGTGCAACAAATTTTGTACAATATGTTGGCTTTGTATTAAAAATGTATTATGGAATTTATAAAACAGTATCAATGCAAAACATGTTCAAGTATTAAGTAGTAAGTACAGGATTATACAAATAATTGGCTGGATAAGCAAATGCAATAAACAAGCGCTGCAGAGATACATTGAAGCATTTAACTGCCGTTTAAGATATCAATGGCACATGCCTAATGATATGTCATGTATCATTGGGCACTTTTAAGTGGGTATACTGAAATCCTTGTGGTACTTTGTATGAATGAATAAAAAAAATAGACAGAGAAATGAAGAATGCACATAAAAATAAAGATAACCTTATTCAGTTGTACAATTTGTACAAACGAGAGCAACACAACACAGGAACAAACTGCTCAGATTGGTAATTTGTTTATCACAGAAATTCAGGAACAGACTAGGATTAAAGAGGCTAATAATGATAAAAACGACTGCACAGCTGCTTTTAACTGCGGCTGCATAATTTTCTGATTGAAGCGAAATCAACTTGTGAAGGGAAATGGGAAAAGAAGAGCGGGGTGGGGTGGGGCGGAATCAGATCTACAAAGAATGTTTTTCTGGTTCATTCACGATTCACCCGTATAACTGTGAGAAACATAGGAGTTGTTTTGATCTGAAAACAATCTGAAAATAACAGCCAAAGTAGAGTTTTGGTTTGTTAATCCTTTAGATTTTATCTCTTTCCTGCATGAACGTTATTTGAAATAAAAATCGGAGCCCAGTTAAATAAGGCAAAAATATTGGATCAGTTCATTTTTTAATGAAAAGGGTTTAGTTTATGACTGAAATGCAAAATCTGCACACTTTTCTTACAGTGTTTGTCTAGTTTTGTTCATTTGGCAACAGGTTCAGGAGATACACCCAAACATTCCTCTCCCCAGAGACTCTCCAGCATCCTTATGTAGATTAAATAGATGTTCCCACATAACCCCTCTAAAAATATGTTCTGGGTTTTCTCCCAGTGGGACGCACCTGGAAAACCTCCAGAGGGAAGGATCCTAATCAGATGACTCACCTCAGCTGACTCCTATCTGTGGAGGTGCAGCAGCTCTACTTGTTGCTCCCTCTGGAGGATGGAGCTCCTCACTCTGTCTCCAAAGCTGAGCATAGACACCCTATGGGAGAAAATCATTTTCAGTCACTTGTATCCAGGATATCATAATCCATATCTTATAGGTGAGGGTTAGAAGATGATACAATACAAATGAGAATGATACAATGCTATATGATTTAATACAATAAAAAACATGTCAAAAGCGCAGCCCACAAGTCCCCTTATGATGAATAATATAAATGGAAACAATGTTCCCTCGCCCGGACGCGGGTCACCGGGGCCCCACTCTGGAGCCAGGCCCGGAGGAGGGGCACGTTGGCGAGCGCCTGGTGGCCGGGCTTTCACCCATGGAGCTCGGCCGGGCACAGCCCGAAGAGGAGACGTGGGTCCCCCTTCCCATAGGCTCACCACCTGTGGGAGGGGCCAAAGGGGTCGGGTGCATTGTGGAATGGGTGGTGGCCGAGGGCGGGGACCCTGGCGGTCTGATCCTCGGCTACAGAAGCTGGCCATTGGGACATGGAATGTCACCTCTCTGGTGGGGAAGGAGCCTGAGCTAGTGTGTGAGGTTGAGAGGTTCCGGCTAGAAATAGTCGGACTCACCTCAACGCATGGCTCTGGCTCTGGAACCAGTTTCCTTGAGAGGGGTTGGACACTCTTCCACTCTGGAGTTGCCCCTGGTGAGAGGCGCCGAGCAGGAGTGGGCATACTTGTTGCCCCCCATCTTGGTGCCTGTACGTTGGGGTTCACCCCGGTGAACGAGAGGGTAGCCTCCCTTCGCCTACGTGTGGGGGGACGGGCTCTGACTGTTGTTTGTGCCTATGCGCCGAACGGCAGCGCAGATTACCCACCCTTTTTGGAGTCCTTGGAGGGGGTATTGGAGGGTGCGCCTCCTGGGGACTCCCTTGTTCTGCTGGGGGACTTCAACGCTCACGTGGGCAATGACAGTGAGACCTGGAGGGGTGTGGTTGGGAGGAACGGCCCCCCTGATCTGAACCCGAGTGGTGTTCTGTTGTTGGACTTCTGTGCTCGTCATGGATTGTCCATAACGAACACCATGTTCAGGCATAAGGGTGTCCATATGTGCTCTTGGCACCAGGACACCCTAGGTCGTAGTTCAATGATCGACTTTGTTGTCGTCTCATCTGATCTGCGGCCGCATGTCCTGGACACTCGGGTGAAGAGAGGGGCGGAGCTGTCAACTGACCACTACCTGGTGGTGAGTTGGCTCCGATGGTGGGGGAGGATGCCGGTCAGACCTGGCAGACCCAAACGTATTGTGAGGGTCTGCTGGGAACGTCTGGCAGAGTCTCCCGTAAGACGGAGCTTTAACTCCCACCTCCGGGAGAGCTTTGAACACGTTCCGAGGGAGGCGGGGGACATTGAGCCCGAGTGGGCCATGTTTCGCGCCTCTATTGTCGAGGCAGCTTATCGGAGTTGTGGCCGCAAGGTTGTTGGTGCCTGTCGTGGTGGCAACCCTCGAACCCGGTGGTGGACACCGGCGGTGAGGGATGCTGTCAAGCTGAAGAAGGAGTCCTATTGGGCCTTTTTGGCCTGTGGGACCCCGGAAGCAGCAGATAGGTACCGGCAGTCCAAGCGGCATGCGGCTCGGGTGGTTGCTGAGGCAAAAACTCGGGCGTGGGAGGAGTTCGGAGAGGCCATGGAGAATGACTTCCGTACGGCTTCGAGGCGATTCTGGTCCACCATCCGGCGTCTCAGGGGGGGAAAGCGGTACGCGACCAACACCATTTATGGTGGGGATGGCGTGCTGTTGACCTCAACTCGGGATGTTGTGAGTCGGTGGGCGGAATACTTCGAAGACCTCCTCAATCCTACTGGCACGTCTTCCACTGAGGAAGCGGAGCCTGGGGACTTTGGGTCGGGCTCTCCAATCTCTGGTGCTGAGGTCGCCGAGGTGGTTAAAAAGCTCCGCGGTGGCAAGGCTCCGGGGGTGGATGAGATTCGTCCTGAGTTCCTTAGGGCTCTGGATGTTGTGGGGTTGTGTTGGCTTACGCGACTCTGCAATATCGCGTGGACATCGGGGGCAGTTCCCTTGGATTGGCAGACTGGGGTGGTGGTTCCCCTATTCAAAAAGGGGGACCGTAGGGTGTGTTCCAACTATAGAGGGATCACACTCTTAAGCCTCCCTGGTAAGGTCTATTCAGGGGTTCTGGAGAGGAGGGTCCGTCGGATAGTCGAACCTCGGATTCAGGAGGAGCAGTGTGGTTTTCGTCCTGGTCGTGGAACACTAGACCAGCTCTACACCCTCAACAGGGTCCTGGAGGGTGCGTGGGAGTTTGCCCAACCAGTTTACATGTGCTTTGTGGACTTGGAAAAGGCATTCGACCGCGTCCCTCGGGGGGTTCTGTGGCGGGTACTCCGGGAGTATGGGGTACCAGGCCCATTGATATGGGCTGTTAGGTCCCTGTACGACCGGTGTCAGAGCTTGGTCCGCATTGCCGGCAGTAAGTCAGGCTCGTTTCCGGTGAGAGTTGGACTCCGCCAAGGTTGCCCTTTGTCACCGATTCTGTTTATAACTTTTATGGACAGAATTTCTAGGCGCAGCCAAGGTGTTGAGAGGATCCGTTTTGGTGGCCTTAGAATCGCTTCTCTGTTTTTTGCAGATGATGTGGTCCTATTGGCTTCATCAGCTCGTGATCTACAGCTTTCGCTGGAGCGGTTTGCAGCTGAATGTGATGCGGCCGGGATGAGGATCAGTTCCTCCAAATCCGAGGCCATGGTCTTGAGCCGGAAAAGGGTAGCATGCCCTCTCCGGGTCGGGGAGGAGGTCCTGCCCCAAGTGGAGGAGTTTAAGTATCTCGGGATCTTGTTCACGAATGAGGGAAAACTGGAGCGTGAGATCGATAGGCGGATAGGTGCAGCGTCCGCAGTGAAGCGGGCGCTGTACCGGTCTGTCGTGGTGAAGAGAGAGCTGAGTCAAAAGGCAAAGCTCTCAATTTACCGATCGATCTACGTTCCCACCCTCATCTATGGTCATGAGCTTTGGGTTATGACCGAAAGAACAAGATCTCGGATACAAGCGGCTGAAATGAGTTTTCTCCGCAGGGTGGCTGGACTCTCCCTTAGAGATAGGGTGAGAAGCTCAGTCATCCGGGAGGGACTCGGAGTAGAGCCGCTGCTTCTCCACATCGAGAGGAGCCAGTTGAGGTGGCTCGGGCATCTGGTTAGGATGCCTCCTGGACGCCTCCCTGGTGAGGTGTTCCGGGCATGTCCCACCGGGAGGAGACCCAGAGGAAGACCCAGGATACGCTGGAGGGACTATGTTTCTCGGCTGGCCTGGGAACGCCTTGGGATTCCCCCAGAGGAGCTGCTCCAAGTGGCTGGGGAGAGGGAAGTCTGGGCCTCCCTACTTAGGCTGCTACCCCCGCGACCCGACCCCGGATAAGCGGAAGAAAATGGATGGATGGATGGAAAAAACATGTCTGATAATTCTCAATCAGGTCATCTGGACAGTTTCTTTTTAGTAGAAATGTTTCACCCTCACTCCAGAGGGCTTCATCAGTCAGAGTAGTTCCAGCACGCTGTTCCCCCACCAAGTAAACAACTTAAGTGGACCAACCAGTTTGCTGGAGCCAAGATGGTTTCTGGAGGCCGTCCTGTCCCTCGTCGACTCCTCCCAGGCAGGCAGCCACAGCCAAAGTGGTTCAAGACAAGAAGTCCTCCCTCCTTCTTGTCTTGAACCACTTTGGCGGTTTTTTTAGTTTTCCAGCTTTAGGTGCAGCTGGAAAACCAAAAAAACGCTAAGCATTATGAGAAAGACAACAAAATCCACTCCCCTTAACCACTAAGGGAGTGGATTTTGTTGTCTTTCCCATAATGCTTAGCGTTTTTTTAGTTTTCCAAAATCCACTCTTTTAGTGGTTAAGGGGAGTGGGCTGTGTTGTCTTTCCCATCATGCTTAGCGGGTTTTTAGTTTTTCCAGCTGCACCATGAGTGAGAAGGACATGTGTGTGGTATAGACCTGCCTCTTGTGTGCTGTTAAAGTTAGTGAGTTTCCTGTTGTAAGGCTCAAGAGTGTCTTCATTGGGTTTAACTTACTCAATGTTAAGATAGCAGTCACAGAATGTGATGGAACACAAGTGCTCTTTGAAGCTGGATTGGAAATATCGGCAGGTTGGATCCGATATCCGATACTTAAATTATGCTGGTATCGGATACCGATACTGGATCGGATCGGCCCCATCCCTATTTAAAACCTCACACCTTATTGTCCTGAAGCTTTGTGAGAAACATAATTTAGATGAGTAGTATTGAAATGTCAAAAAGTCCAGTGGTGATCATTTTTATTTCTCTATAAAACACAAATACAGGTAGTCTTCGACTTACGACGTAGATCCGTTCCTACGCAGCGTCGTAAACCGATTTTCGACGTAAGTCGAAACATACGTACATACTTCACCATATACATGTACAGTACTGTATTACCAAGCACTTAGCCTATCCTAACAATACTCTACATAAATATCAAAAAACACATACGTTTGGGAGTCATAATGAAGGGAAAAAAGAGTTAATGGCCTACTTGGATGCTGGTGACGCCGTACTTCTCGGTCCATCCACCGTATTCCGTTTACAACGTAAAACCGCCGTGCACCTCGGTCCAGAGCATTTACAGTAAGGCCTCCGCCGATGTACTTTTTCACTGCTGCACCGCTGGTTCTGCCGTCCACCTCGGACCAGAGTGTTTACAGTACGTAACGTATTCCTCCGCCTCTGTATTCCTCCACCTCTGTATTCCTCTGCCTCTGTATTCCTCCACTGCTGCACCGTGTACAGTACAATACTGTATTCTTCCACCGCAGTGGCCGCTACGTTACGACGTTTATAACGTAGACCCACGTAACTCGAAATAAGGCTGTTCATAGTAAATGGGAGATGCGTCGTAAGCACGAAACGTCGTAACTCGAGACCGTCGTAACCCGAGGACTACCTGTAGTGCCGACCTGCCGCTCTGTATTAAAGTGTATTAAAGTTAAAATGTCTTTAAAACCCACAGCTGAATTTACACAAACTTGGAGAGAAACATGCTTAAAGTGTGTAATTAAAGGAAATCTAGGTGAAATGTTGCTTTGTTGTACACTAGTGTACACTTTTTTTGCGCAGGCACACACACCTACATACATTAGTGTGTCGCCCCCCACATTACGGATGCTTCTGCTGCCCTTGTTCGCATCACATGTGGTACATGACGTGGAACGAAATTGCGTACACAGGGTCCCAGGTACATTGCCATTGGTAAATTATTTAATCCATTATAGCCTTTTGAGCATTTACAGTAATTATTTTAAGGTGGTGCAAATTTTTTTTTTACATACTAATTTATTTTAGGCAACATTTTCACTGCAGTTCAATTTAGATGGCACAGGCATTTCAGCATTTACAGTAATTCCCACAGCTGGCCCACGGTTTCTCTCTGCAGAGAGAAGCTGCAAGCCCACAGAGAGGAGCAGATCTAAAACTGTGGAATTTAAATATATTAAAAAGCTATATGAATGTATTATAGTATTGCATGAGCTCTACCATGATACCAAGAGTCGAAATCAACTTTTTAAAACTAAGATTTGCTTTTGTACAATATGTAAAAAATCTATATAGAAGAAGATTTTAAAGTACCAAGAGCTTCCAACTCACTCTATAAAATTTTGTTTCTTCTCTTGACAGAAGTGTGTCTGTCAGACAGAGGAGGCACCGCTGTGTCTTTTTGTTTCTTTCTCTCCAAAGGGCCTCGGTCTTCGTGATTGCAATCGGTGATAGGTGGTTAGTGCGTCGGTTTGGCGGGTTGTGATTATCACGTCTCAAGCTGGGTCTGCTGATGACAGGAGAACCCCTCCACACCACTCAACCTTGCCACCTCGGTTGCCCTCAGGCTGCCATCCCGCGCTGCCTGCCCCTTTGTAATTTGGGCCGCAGATCCACTCTGATTATCCCACACTGAGCCAGAGGTGGTGGGTCCACTGTCATGCGGGTATGGGGCCTCGGTGTTGAGCAGAGAGGACTGAGGGAGGGAGGAGGCTCCACCTGCTTACATTTTTCAGTGCTCATGGTGAGTGGTCTGAATCAAAGCTGTGCTTCTTGGACTCTGCTCCTGATTACGCTCCGGTTCTGGCCTCCGTGTTGGAAAATGTTGTTTGGTTTGGGTGTAGACACAGCCGCACAGGGGAAGAACTAAAATATAAATGCAGCTGCATCAGTCAGGCCAAGGTTAAAAAAGAGATAAACAAACAAATAAGGCTGACTCCAACAGTCAACGCTAAAGTTTAAGCAAAGATCAGTGGAGAAACGCCTCGTTGTCTCACTGCTGCCTTGATGGTTTCACTGAGGTAAACTTTTTGGGCCAAGGTACAATGTGTTTTTTTTATATCATCAGTAATAACTTAGGATATGATATGCATGTAAGGTCTTACCTAAACACAGATAAAACTGAATGCATTTTGTTTGGTGCACCCGGTGACACCAGCAACATCCTTCCCAGTCCCAGTGTTGGTTTTCCCCTCCCCCACTTCAACTCGGTGGTCAGAAATCTTGGAGTGCAGCTTGACTCCAATTTAAAGTTTGATAAACAGATCAGTTCTGTTGTCAAGACCAGCTTCTTTCAGCTCCGTCTGCTCTCCAAAGTCAAGTCATTTCTTAGTCGTGGTGATCTGGAGAAGGCCATCCATGCCTTTGTGACCTCCAGACTTGATTATTGTAATGCTTTGTATCTTGGCATTAATCAATCCTCCATCTCCCGTTTACAGCTTGTACAGAACTCTGCCGCGCGCTTTTTGACCAACACACGAAAATATGAACACATCACTCCTGTCCTGTCCTCTCTACACTGGCTCCCAGTTCAGTTCAGGATACAGTTCAAGTTGCTGCTGTTTGTTTTCAAAGCTCTGAATGGACTTGCTCCCCTCTACATCTCAGAACTTCTGAAAGTCCATCAGCCTGGCAGGGACTTACGATCTGCCAGTCAACACCTGCTGGAGGTGCCTCGCTCGAGGTACAAACAATGGGGAGACCGGTCATTTTCTGTCGCCGGCCCAAAAGCCTGGAACAGCCTCCCCCTTGAGCTGCGTGCCACCTCCGATCCGACTCTGTTCAAAACCAAATTGAAGACCCACTTGTTCAAAAAAGCTTTCAGTGTGTAACTTTTATTATTTTGTATTTTAGTATGTAGCATCTTTATTTCAATTGCATTTTTATTTCCACTTGTTCAAAAAAGCTTTCTGTATGTAACTTTTATTACTTATGTTATTTTAGTATGTAGCATTTTTTATTTCCATTGCCTTCTTTTATCGCTGTGGTTTCTTATTCTATTTTCATTGATTTATTGTTCCCGTTTATTCTTCTTTTTATCCTGTTAAGCACCTTGGTCAATGCAAGGCATTGTGGAAGGTGCTATACAAATAAAGTTTATTATTATTATTATTATTATTATCTCCAAATATGGGGGGGGGGGGCTCCCTCATACATACAAAGTATATACAGGGGGTCCCCGACTTACGAGCAAGTTCCGTTCCTGCGAGGTTCTCGTAAGACGAAATCTCGTATGTCGGAACCCGAAACACGTGTTGCTCGTAAGTCCGGATTTTCAGTCGTAAGTCGGAAAATTTATGCTAGCGCTACTACGAACACTCGTTTTTCATCACAAACGTTCATACTAGTTCATAAACATGCTCAGAAACTTGTTTCCAAACGGTTAGCTAACACACTTTCATCTAAAAACACATAAAAGTGCTGTATTTTCTGTATGTTCTTTACAAATTTACTGTTCGTTAGTGAGCTCGTAAGTCCGGAACCTCGTATGTCGATGCGCTCGTAAGTCGGGGACCCCCTGTAA
>JBBPBX010038449.1:0-23523 GCA_038048925.1 Garcialebias charrua
TTTAGCCTGGCGAGGTCCAGGCTATTCAGATAAATAGCTCAGAAACCACTCGGTGGATATTTTTTCTGCTACCAGTGTGTAATTATATGGCTCTAATTTACTGACTGTTGGCCTAGATGAAACATTTGAGATAAAATTCGATTTTTTATCATTTATTTTCGTAGCGCACCCGAGGCTGTTTGGAAAATGTCAAACCGAAACTATTTAAATCCAGCAGATTTGACCATTTCGTGAATTGATTTAGGAACTGTTAAGCTCAGGAACACTTCTGATATAACGTCAGCTAAGAAATATATTTTTTCTCAGCAAAGAAATAATAGTTTTTTACCTTGTTTTCATGAAAATTCCTTCGTGGCGGCAGCCATTTTAACTGACGACGTCAGTCGATGTTGTTCAAAACTCCGCCTTCTGTTCTCTGATTGGTCTGGGAATCCGCCTTCTGTTCTCTGATTGGTCCGGTCAAAAATCGACCGGAGAAATCCTTGTCTATGAGAGAAGTCCCAGACCCTAGTACAAAGCGAAGTGAAGGACAAGGGTCTGGTTTTAACCAGGCTAACTCTGCTCCTGCTTCCTGGAATATCTTACAAAAAGATCTGAAGCTCTCGGTACTGACCTCTCTGGATGGTTTTCAGAATCTGTTGGAATCCTGGCAAAAACCAATGCAGATATGTTCCTGTCTTTGATTTGATTTTGAAAGGATGAAATTACAAAAATCAAAGGATTTATTTAATACTTTACGTACATATATTCTATTAGGCCACGAAATTAACAAAATGAGAATGATCTTTTAATCCCTAAGACCACTTTTAAATCTCAAATACACGGGCGTGTCGCCACCGCATTTCTACATAAAAGGAACCCAAATAAAAACAAACGACTCAACGTCGAGTGGTGGACACAAAACACAATACAATCCTTCGGCCGCGTTAATTTGGCTTGAAACAGCTCTGCGGATTTATGAAGAGACTGAGCGCAAACAGCTAGCCATAAACGTTAGCACCCGAGTTCACCTTTGACCCGGAAGATGTCAAGATGGAATAGTCCATTTTTAGTAGGGGGATACAGAAATCGACCGGTTTTTGTATTGAGTTTTTAATTATCGTTTTCATCGTAGCTATAATTATTTTTATGTTAAATGTACATTAACAAGCATGAGCAATGTTAGTGATGTAGGTGACTGGCCGGGGCGGGGCGGGGCCGGGGCCCTTGCTGATTTGGGACCCCAAGCAACGGCATCATTTGCCTACATGGTAGATCCGCGTCTGTTCTCCCCTCTGCTCCCCCTCCAACCCTCCCTCCTCTCTGCTCTTTACGGTGAGGGAGCAAGGGGGAAAAAGGTAAAACAAGCAGCTACGGAGCCAGCATAAGAGCCTGTAAATAAGTTTATTCGTTTTTACTGATAGATAATTAGTTATTAGCGGTACTGCATTTTAAATAAAAATAGCACAAATCCGCTTATGAATTATAAAAGTTAGTCACTCCGCTGTTACGCTGACAAAAACGTTAGGTCCGCTGTAAGCGGATTAGCGCATTAGCGGTCCCTAGCGGTCATTAGGGATGGGAATCGAGAACCGGTTCTTTTAAAGAACCGGTTCTTTATAGTTCAATTCTCTGGAATTGTAGGCTGCTTGTCTTAACGATTCAGTTTATCGGTTCTCTGAGTCGTTCTTCTGACTCGTTCTACTGACTCGACGTGGTGACGCATTTACGTGATGACATCACAGACATGCGCGATGCGCCGTATCAACATGCCGTCAAGGAAAAAGCGAAGACGAAACCAGGTCTACTTGCAACACATGCAAAGCGTCGATTACAATAAAGGGCGGAAATACTTCTAACATGCAGAGAGAAGCATTTGGCCACTCAGTATGAGGTGAGTTTGCACAAATGTACCGTCTTTAACACGCTGCTTCGTGACGCTGCTTCGTGGTGGTGGAAGCGGAGCTAACAAGCTAGCGTCCTCCTCTGTTTTAAATGTTGCAGCACGTAACGTTAAACTCCTCCAGTTCCTGTCACTTGTTACTTTTTTAGCTTTACTGCTTCGACTGTGTTGTATAAATAATCTCCATCTCATGTAATAACATTTAGCTGACGAGGATTGCCGGAGTCTGGCTGGCTCAGAGGCTGTTGCTAGCACACTTAGCTTTCAGGATGACGATATCAACACACAACACTCCTAAAAATGCCACCGTAGAAATGGGAGCAAAAACAAAAGTGTTTTATATTTTTGTTCAGTGTGTTTCATTGTAGCCTCTTTCTGTTGTGAGAGCTTTATTTGCTGCTCAGTGTTTTTAATGGTGAATTTCTTCTGAAGCTGGCAGAGCTGAGAGATGAAGAGGGAGGCAGAAGAGGATGAAGATGATAACTATGTAAGTTTTGTTTTTTGTAATGAAAGATGATAGACTGCATGGATTATTACACTATTTATTTTAAAATTGAAACTTGTGCTGCTGGCAGAGCTGGGAGAGGCGCAGAGAGAGAGACACAGAGGGAGGCAGAAGAGGATGAAGATGATAACTACAGTATGTAAGTTTTGTTTTTTGTAATGAAAGATGATAGATTGCATGGATTATTACACTATTTTAAAATTGAAACTTGTGAATTACAAGTTGTGGTTAATAATGTTAATTAGGAATTATTTTTTCATAAAAGTTCTATTTTTATAGTTCTATCTTCTTCCGGCACTCGGCAAGGCAGGTCGCATATCTTTCTGCTCTTCCCTCCCTAAGTTTTTCCTACTCCCTGCTTGCTTTTCGTCTCGTCTGCGACCCTTCAGCGCTCACTCGAACCAATATGGAATTAATAAATTGGGCTGTTTCTTCAATGGATAAGATTTTTTCCACGAAGCGGACCGTGCCAGGAGAAGCTGTCTGTCCCTCCGACACACACGCGGCTGGATACGTGATGGACTCGTGGGGTCAGTGGCAGCCCATGTGTCTGACCGTCTTAAGTGTCGAAGACGTGGAGGATTTGTGGATTATTGGATTATTGGTAGCAACTGCTCTGTTTTTTGGCGTAAGCGGAGTTGTTTGTTACTGGAAGCTGAGGGAGGCTTCGGCAGCTATCAGCGCGCTGTCGGCACTACCTGATCAGCAAAATTCTCTGAACCGGGCCGTGAGCTCCTCATCCCAGCTGTTGTATGAGCTCAATCGCTCGCTTGGAGCAGTGGTGGACCACCGCGCACCTGCTGTCCGTTTTGGGACTTGTTTACAGCCACCCCGGATCAATCAAGGGACAGATGGAAGTTCATGAAGCGGAGCGGAGCAGAACCACATATTTGGATTTCTTTCGGCCATGAAACAGCACCACAGACTTGAAGGCGGCAGTGGAAAAGAACACTGTGGTCTATTGGATAACAAACAAGAACATTATCTGGCTTCTGCACATGTCCTTGAAAAGTAGGCTGTGGGAAGCCATTCTCCTGGAGTGTGGAGCTGAAGAGTCCCCCCCCCCTCCCCAGAGATTTCTGTGAAGCCTCAGATAACACCCAGCTGCACATCTGCTGAACTCTGTGTTTGTCTGAAATTACTCACAGACTCTATCTCCTTGCCTGCCGTCTCTCCATTTGTTATTGTAACTAAATGTGCTTTCTGATATGGTTTTTACTGGATCACGCGGTGTCTTGAAGACAAAATGTGATTCATCTTTTTTTAATATCAATGCTGTGAATCCCCGTGTCTCTGCTTGTTTTCCTGCTTTTGACCTTCATCTGGGGACAGATTGGGACTGGCCGCGCTATGAGCATATCATGTGTTGATAAACATATCATGTGTTGATAAACATGTCATGTGCTTTGTTGAGCTGCAGCTTTTTGCACTCATTCTCTCTCCTGGATGCTGCAACTACATATTTACGTTGTATTGGTGAAAATTGATGCAATGTTAATAAACCTTCTTGATTCTTGATTCTCTTGATTCTTTTTGTTCTGGTGAAAGAGCATTAAATACTTCATGCACACAAATGGTGTACTATATTTTTTTTTGCCTAACCCAATGAGAATTGATAACAGAATTGATAAGGAATTGAATCGATAAATGATATCGATAAAGGAATTGATATCGATAATTTCTTAACAATTCCCATCCCTAGCGGTCATGTACCCACCTTTGGCTAAGGACAATTTACAGTCGTACAGAAGAGCCCAAGAAGATTCAAACTGAGGATTCAAGTTCTCGATTGAGAGTTCTAATCAGTAACTTTCAATAATAATTTATCATATTTACCAAGCTAAATCATTACTGATAATCATTGTGTGGAGTCTTTAATAATACTGATCAGATGTGATCAGGCAGTCATGTATTCACGGGTGTAAATGTATTATTATTAATACTATAATGACAGTTGAGCCATGCAAATTTGTCCCACTGAAGTAGTTCTCAGTCTCAAAAAGGTTGATGACCCCTGTGCTACAGTATATTAGCTGGAGAGGGTCCTCTGGACGGGTTCAAAAAACAAAATATTGTATAAACGTCCAGAGTACCAGACTTAACTTCTTTTTTTTTCCTACCTGGATTATAGAACATGCATCAGGATACTACAATAGGAATAGTTGAACAAAACTATAACAAAGGTGTGTCTCTGTTTAACGTGTGATTTTTTTCCCCAAAACCTTCCAAATGTTATCTATGTGAAGGGGTCAGTTTTAGGTGTTTGTAGTTCATCATAAATATCTGCAAATTTAAATCCTACACTGTATTAAATCATTATTGTAGGAGTTAGGGATGCACCGATACCAGATTTTTGAAAACCGAGTACAAGTACTTACATTAAAGTACTTGCCGATACCGAGTACCGATACAAGTACTAATTAATATTTTTTTAAATCATTCTAATTAACTTAAACTGTTTATTTTCATTAGACCAGTGTTTTTCAACCTTTTTTGAGCCAAGGCACAATGTTTTCATTGAAAAAATCACGAGGCACACCACCAACCAGAATTGTAAACAAAGATACTCTGTATCCGCCTATATTAAATATATAGTCATTCTTATCAAAGTGTCTTGAATAGGAATGAAATAAACACAAAAATGTATTTTTATCATATTTTATATTTCTTATTTCAAATTGCACTTAACATGTCTTTAAAAATACACCCGAACAGTACCACAACAATGTGGTCTTGTGACTGTTACATGCTCAAAGCAGCAAGGGGCGATATGTACCATTTAAGTTTACCGGTATATTTTTTTGGGTACTTCATTGTGTGTTTTATGAGTGTGGACAAAGTCAAACACTAAAGCTGTTTAGAAAACCACTTGATTTCTAAACTTAAAAATATTTAGATCACAGATCAAAAGTTTAAACTGAGAGAATGTATCATTTTAAGGGAAAAATATGTTGTTTCAAAATTTCATAGCGTCAACAAATCCCAAAAAAGTTGGGACAAATCCATTTTTCCCACTGTACCATATGTAGTAAGTGGACCCCTTACCATAGCCTCGGCCCCATCTCGGCCCCCCCAGCAATAAAAGTCTAGCTCCGCCACTGGTCCAGAGCAGCGCAGCGCTTAACACGGCAGAGACAGACAGAAAGCCACATGCAGTTTGGAGAGCAGTGGAGAACGTTTCATCCACGCAGGTGAGACAGGCAAACTGAGCCGTGCCTAAAAGTGTGTGTGTGTGTGCGCGCGTGTGTGGTGGGGGGGAGAGATAAAGCACGTGCAGTAGGAGCGCGACAGGGAGAGAAACAGTTCAGCTGCGTTCAGGGTTTTTTTTTCCCCTCCATGAGGAGGAGAAACATGAGTCGTGCGCGTTTGTGTGTGTGGAGGTGGTGGTGGGGTGGGGGGTGTCAGCGTGAGTGGTCACGTAGTATGAGGCTGAAAACTGGTATCGGGTCCTGTAGTATCGGAGCCCTTTTATGAGTACGAGTACGAGTAAACGCACATGGTATCGGACCGATACCCGATACTGGTATCGGTATCGGTGCATCCCTAGTAGGAGTGGTGGCGCAGAGGTTAAAGTCCAACACCCACCATGTTTTCAAATTGCATCGCCATTAATATTTATTAGTTTATTTAAAAAAAATACAGGAGCGATTACTTATATTGTGGAGAAATAACGGTAAATGTGTTATTTCATGATTTATAGCAGATTTTAGCATGCAGCTCTGGGAAAATCTGCTCCTCTCCATATATGGGCATTCACGTCACCAAAGTGACGCCTTGGAGTTACAGGCGAGCGAGGAAAAGAAAAAGGAAGCATTTTTAAATATTCCCTAAAGCTGCCTGTTGATTAATCCTGCTGTCGCTCACTCATATTCTGAGCGAGCATCCACTTAGACATACTAGTTTAATTCGTTTGATCGCGACAAATTCATTCATTTCCGCATCGACTTTTTATTCTCCCCCCGTGACTAGAAAGGCAGCCAGCCGCTCAGCTGAGCTCTGCGTTCGAGCTCCCCGCGTGCTTCCCCGACCCTGCTCCTTGCTAGAGGAGAGCAAATGCATACACTCGAGGGAGCAAATTACACCGGCACGAGGAACTTCAAAGGAACGAGGAACGAGGAGCCAGGGACGCGCGCGGCTCGCAGCTCGCTCCTTTGGGCAGATGAGAGCAACAGGTCCGCAGCGGTGTTATAAAATAAATAATAAATAAAATCAGAGCGCTGGTCCATATACAGTACAGTACACACAAATGCACCAGGAAATATGCAGGAAATATGCAGTTTTCTCCTACTCTCTCTCATAAACCTCCATGGAAACGCACTCCTACCTTTCTGCTTTCTGGGTGGAGATGTCACAAAAGTCACATGACCCTTCGGGACTCTTCGGCCAGGTTTCCGGATTCATTCGGGAATGTTTTTTTTTTTTTTTTTTTTTAACCCTCGCCTGGCCCAAATGCAAAAATGAAAATAAAATTCATAAAATACTACAGTAATTCTCCAATATGGTGAATTGTTACTGTCACGGTGGGTGTTGTCCTTTAAAGAATGTGGGCCTGTGATCAGAAGATTGCCATTTCAACTCCTGGTACTGACAACATCAACATGTGGGCGGGAATGGTGAAACACGCCTGCTTCCACCCTCATTTGCTCCACTCTGGGCCCTTGAGCAAGGCCCTTAATTCCCACCATCTGTTCCTCTGGGAGCCCTAGATAGCAGATCTCTACTTCACACAGAGGGCTGTGGTTGCGTCAGGAAGGACATACGGTGTAAAAATAATTATGAAATATAAATGCTGCCTTCTCTATAACAGGCGGTTTGCCTGTATTATTACCAATCATGTGGTTTTTAATGTGCAAGTATTTTTTTAGCAACAATAAAGTTTATAAATTGTCATTTATAACAGCAGTAAAACAGAACTGTACCCATTTTTGACATATTACACTTCTCTGTTTTGTATTCCTTATGTTGTGCTATTTTTAAGGACTACCACTTCAATTTTTAGATTTTATTTTATTTATTTATTTTTTTTTTCTTCTTAAAAGCCCATCTAGGGACAAGTGCTGCGAATTAGCTGTTGCTATTGCACTATGATACAAACATGGGACTGCTGTTTTACTCAGTTTGTCTATGTCGATGTGTGTCTGTCCCTATCAAATAAATTAATGAAAAAAACTCCTAAAGGTTGACATTGGAAGGGTGATTTAGCTGTTAATTAACTTTGTTAAATTAAAAAGGGTGAAATTAAAAAATAACTTTTATCACAGGCAGTCCTTTGTTCAGAACAGAATAACTTGAATATTTTTTTTCTGCCTTTAAAATTGTTTTTTGTAGTAATATGTTGGTGTTAAAGAGGAACTAACCTCAAATTTAACTTTTTTTAGCTGATAAACTCCCTAGAATGTGTTTAAAATGTTTCATAGCACTATGTCCGTGTTAATTTTCATGTAATTGTTCGTATTTGTTTAAATCGGCAATATTTGGTCTAAAAACGTGTTTACGGTAGTCCTATGGGTTGAACTGTGGTACTGCACCCTAATTCTCTCATTTGTCTACGATTCGCAGTGACGTGTTTTCGCACGCTTTTGTCACAGCCTTTGCTGCCTGACTATAAAAGTGGAGCCACGCCCCCGAGAAGGTCACTCCCCCTGCAGTCGAGCTCAGGGGTTGGATTAGCGATTAGCAACATAGCACTAGCATTAGCATAGAAGAGCAACGATGTTCCAACAAAGCTCTTCAAACTGATGTCCACCCACCCGTACACCATCAGGGTACAATCCGTTTGGAGGTGAGTACCATTTTACACCTTTCCATTCCATAATTTATCTTTTGAGTATATGACGCGTTTCTTCGTGTGCTGTATATTGCGGCCTGCAGCGTTGCTTCGTTGTGGCCCCACATAAGGTTGTGGCGTTTTTATCTGTTGCTGATCAACGCTATTTTGTGTTGTAATTGCGTTTAAATGCTAAAAATCTAGTGTTTCTTATGAACACCGCAGAGTGTGTGAACTCTTATGAACTCGGATAAGAAAGACCGCAACATCAAAAACCAATGGAGACTAGCAGGTGCTAATTTTAGCTGTTGTACTGGTTTACGATGTTTTAGACATGGTGTTCTTTTGCTGCAAATAATGTTATGAATCAAAGGTATTTATAAAATAATATGTACTTGGTGAATGAATATCATGGTCATCAGCTCTGTGATGCAGTATTTTGCACTGGGTCATCTGTTTGACAGATCAACAAGGTGATAAAACAGTAATGTTTCTCAATTATGTTTGTTTGTAAGGTGATTAAAAATGTGTTGTTCTTTTTTAGCTCCATGAGGCGTTCCACATCCAGAATCTCTGAGCCATGCTTCCACAGATATCTAGCTTGATTGGAGACATGTTGACATGTCACTTTGGAGGTGACATAAGAGCTGATTCACCAGGTATTCATGTTTTATTTATTACGGGTACTCCAATTAACCTATTAGACTTTCATTATGGCGGACATTATATATAAAAAAAAGTTTTTAAAAAGTCTATGCAACATTAATTCTTGTTTATTTGTTCATTGCTACCTGTCCCAACATTTTGGGGATTTGTTGACACTATGAAATTTTGAATCAACATTTTTCTCCATTAAAATGTTACATTTACTCAGATTAAACTTTTGATCTGTCATCTATGTTCTATTATGTGATCTTTCCTCTGTTCAGGACTGCAAATATCCAGGGTCGGGATGGAGTGAGTGGGAAGTCGACTGCTGTGGCCTCAAGGATGAGGCGAAAAATAAATAAAATAAACAAATTGATTACAAATACTAGTTGTTTATGATTCATTTTATTAACAGTAAGTTAATTCAAAACAACAGAAGGTTATGTGTCGTGTCAGCCCTGCAAACCCACGGGACACCACCTCCAGGTCTTATGGATGGACGCAGTGGACAGAAGAACAGCAGTCCCAAACACTCCAGACCACCTGCAGGATGTGTCATGTTTGTGTAGTGAGTTCTTTAATAACCACACCGGAGTGTTACTTGAAGCAGGCAGCTTTATGCAAGTTAAGAACTGATGCAACTGTGTCATACAGTCAACATGTGCCCTTTTTACAACAAAGAACCAGGGCGCCCTCTACAGGCCAACTAGTTACAGTGCGCCTGCTCTCATGCTCAAAACAGACACTTATTTAAAGCTCTTATCATTACATCTCCCCTTTTTCAAAACAAACAAAACAAAACTTTTTCAAAACAAACAATAGGGTAACTAGCATTACTTTCCAGAAGTTGAACATTGAAACATACAGTAACTTAAAATGCATTGTTCATAATGATCTTAAATCTGTTCAATAAGTCTCTCTGGCGGTTTCACATTTCTGGAAGATCGTCTTATGTGATTCTCTTGTACCTGAGTTGGTGTCTCAGTTGTGTGTGCGTCTGTGCCGCCAACATCATTCTGCTGCATAACTGTGATAGGTTCTTTCAGAATGTCACGACGGTTCCTCCTCAACACTGCACCATCTTCCGTTTGGACGTTGTATGACCTTGGCTGGACTTCAGCTAGAACTGTAGCTTTTCTTGCCCAGGTACTGGTGTTGTCTTTCAGTCGCACATGGTCACCGTTCTGAAGTTCTGGTAGATTGCGTGTTCCTCTGTCATAGTAGTACTTTTGCTTTGCTTTTTGTCGTTCCTTGAATTCTTTCACCCTTACATCCACTTTTGTAGTCAGCAGGCTTTCTTTAACCGGTAGGTTTGATCTCAGACGCCGCCCCATCAGGAGTTGTGCAGGGGACATACCATGTTCTAGTGGTGTAGCACGATATATCAGAAGGCTCTGGTGAAAATCTTCATTACTGTCTTTTGCCTTTTTCATTAGCTTTTTAACTGTCTGAACAGATTTCTCCACCAACCCGTTGGACTGAGGGTAGTGAGGACTTGATGTCACATGCACAAAGTTCCAGTCCTCAGCAAAACACTGAAAACTCTCACTGGAAAATTGTGGACCATTGTCCGTGAAGACTGTACAGTATTTGGAACACCATGTCTGGAGAATGTTGCTTTAAGAGTCGTTATAACAGCCTCTGCTGAAGTGGCATGTAGTCTGTAAACTTCTGGGTACAGGGAATAATAATCAGTGATCACAACATAGTCATGTCCCTCTAATGTAAAGAGATCTGCTCCTACCTTTTGATAAGGTCTGTCTGTAACTGAATGAGGCCTCAGCGGCTCTGCTGCATTGCTTGCTCTGTATTTTAAACATGTTGGACAACTGGAAACTTCATTTTCTACATCTTGGTTAATCCGCGGCCAGTACAAGACTTCCCGAGCTCTCTTTTTACTTTTTTCAATTCCCAGGTGACCTTTGTGAATTTTTTGCAGCATTTCTTTCCGTAAGCTCTTTGGTATGACTATTTTGCTCCCTTTGTATATGATGTCATCAACTACTGATAGTTCTTCCCTGCAGTTCCAGTACTCGTTTATTTCAGGTGTGCAACTTTGTTTTGTGCTGGGCCATCCATTCATGATGGTTTGAGTGAGGTTTTTCATTGTCATGTCTTTCTTCGTCTCATGTCTTATGAGCTCCATTTTGGTGTCCGACACAGGCAGTGCACTTGTGATCATGTTGACATATAAATCTACGTCATCACGCATTTTAGAGCTTGTTACTTCTTTGGGGTCAACTGCTCTTGACAACGTGTCGGCCGTGTACATTAACTTGCCTGGTGTGTACATCACGTTTAGTGTGTAGCGCTGCAAACGAATCATCATTCTTTGAATCCTTAACGGGCAGTCATTGAGCGGCTTTCTGAACAGTGTGATCAAAGGTTTGTGATCTGTTTCCACACAGACTTCTTGTCCTGAAATGAACTGGTGAAATCTCTCACAGGCGTACGTTATGCTGAGCAGCTCTTTTTCAATCTGTGTGTATCTTGTTTCTGCATCAGTCATTGAGCGTGATGCATATGCAATTGGTTGCCAGTCTTCATATTTCTGTAATAACACTGCTCCCAATCCATTTTGTGATGCATCTGAAGATATTTTGATGGCTCTTGCTGGATCATAAAACTTCAAGACAGGTTCTTTTGTTAGTGCCTTTTTCAGATCATTCCAGGATTTCTCATGTTCATGATTCCATTCCCATTCCACCTCCCTTTCTCTGTTCAAGACTGCCCTGAAAACCCATCTCTTTAGACTAGCTTATCATTAACTTTACTAAATGTATTTTTATCTTCCATTTTATATCCTTTATGTATTTTATATTTCAATTTGTCGCTGATAATGTTTGCTCTGTATTCACTGTGTTGGTTTGTTAAGTGTCCTTGGGTGTCATGAAAGGCGCTTTTAAATAAAATGATTATTATTATTATATTATTATTCCGTTTTCTTTTCAGTTAGCTGTCTCAGCGGTGTCATTTGTTCAGACAAATTGGGGATGAATTTACCCATGTAGTTTATCATTCCATTGAACCTCTGTACATCTTTCTTACACTGTGGTCTTTGCATATTTTCAATTGCTGACACTTTTTTGGGGTCTGGTCGCACTCCCTCACTGCTTAGGATATCTCCAACAAATGTTAATTCTTTAACTCCTAGTTGACATTTTTCCTTATTCAACTTGAGTTTGGCTTTTCTGGTTGCTTCCAGAACATCTCTCAGCCTTTTATCATGTTCTGCCTTTGTGCTGCCCCAAACAATGATGTCATCCATTGAAGTGTTCACTCCTTCTAGGTGTTCATAAATCATATGGATTGTTTTGTGGTACACTTCAGGCGCCGAGGCAATGCCAAAAGGTAACCGAAGAAATTTAAATCTGCCAAATGGACTGTTAAATGTGCACAGCTTTGAACTTGCCTCATCTAACTTGAGTTGCCAAAATCCTGAGGATGCGTCTAGTTTGCTGAAGTATTTGGCATTAGCAAATTGTGACATTATTTCTTCTCTTGTCGGCAGCTTGAAGTGTTCTCTCTTTATTGCCCGATTAAGGTCTCTTGGATCCATACACACTCTGGGTTTTCCATTCTTTTTGACCACTATCACCAGTGAACTCACCCATTCTGTTGGTTCATCGATCTTCTTGATCACTTGCAGCCTTTCCATTCTGTCCAGCTCTTCTTTTAGTGGTTGCTGAAGAGCAAATGGCACTTTCCGACAAGGGTGAATGACTGGTGGAATATTTTCGTCTGTTCTGATCGTGTGTTCACCTTGTAGGCATCCCAGGCCCTGAAACAGATCTTCATATTCATTCATTAGTTCTTCGTAACATGTGTTTCCTTCAGTGTCGACAACAAGCACTCTCTTTACTAGATTTAATCTTGTACAAGCAGATAAACCTAGTATGGTTTGCACATCTTGTGTCACCACCACAAATGCAAGTGTGTAAGTCTTTTCTTTGTGTGTCACTTTAACCATGCATTTACCTTTCACTGGTATTGCTGCTCCTGAGTATCCTTTCACTTTCGTTCTAGTCTCATATATTTGAGGTCTTGGTCTAATTTTCTTCAGTTCTATTTCAGATATTACAATGTCAATGTCAATGTCAATTTTATTTATATAGCACATAAAAACAACCGAAGTCGACCAAAGTGCTTTACAGTTAAAAATAAATAAAAACAGAGTAAAATGCATCTAGTGCCACTAAACATAATAAAGCTATCAGTAAATGCAACAACAATAAAATCTGCTCAAAATTTGATCTCACATTCTGCAAGGATCAAATGCCAAGTAAAAGAGATGAGTCTTAAGTGAAGATTTAAAAGTGTCAACAGTCTGAGCGGTCTTTAAATTCTCAGGTAAACTGTTCCACAGTTTTGGAGCAGCAACCGCAAAAGCCCGATCACCTCTGGATTTCATTCTGGATCTGGGGACATCTAAGAGAAACTGGTTGGTAGACCGGAGTGCTCTTACAGGAGTGTAGATATTAATAAGATCACATAAATATGACGGGGCCAGACCTTTTAAGATTTTAAAAACAAGCAATAAAATCTTAAAATCAATTCGATAGCAGACAGGGAGCCAGTGAAGGGATGCCAGGACAGGGGTTATGTGTTCATATTTTTTAGTTGAAGTTAAAAGACGAGCTGCTGCGTTCTGGACAGATTGTAAACGATGCAAAGATGATTTGTCTAAACCAACATACAGTGAATTACAATAGTCCAAGCGAGAAGTAATAAAAGCGTGAATCACCTTTTCAAGGTCTCTGAAAGAGAGACAAGACTTCACCTTGGCAATGAGTCTTAGCTGGAAGAAACCGGATTTAACTACAGCATTTATCTGTTTGTCTAACTTAAAAGCACTATCAAAAATAACTCCCAGATTCCTGACATTGGAGTGGCTGTATGAAGCCAAGGGGCCAAGAACATTTAGGGTGTTACATTTGCCAAAGCTGATGGCTTCCGTTTTATTTTCATTTAGATTTAGAAAATTAAGTTTTAACCAGATTTTAATGTCATTCAGACAGTCCAGGAGTGGATCCAGTGGAGTGACCCTGTCTGACTCAATTGGAAGATATAACTGTGTATCATCAGCAAAGCAGTGAAAAGGAATGTTGTGTTTTCTAAAAATGGACCCCAAAGGCAACATGTACAAATTAAAAAGCAGTGGACCTAAAATAGACCCTTGAGGGACTCCACAGATCAAAGGAGCTGGAGATGAAGAACAGTTCCCTAAATGAACAGAAAAACTTCTGTCAGTCAGGTAGGATCTAAACCAGGATAAAACTGTGCCTTTGATACCGACCACGTGTTCCAGTCGTGACAACAAGATGTTGTGGTCCACAGTATCAAAGGCAGCAGAAAGGTCTAAAAGCACTAAAACAGCAGATCTTCCTGCATCAACAGTTAAAAGAAGGTCATTAAAAACTCTTAAAAGGGCTGTTTCTGTGCTGTGGCCTGATTTAAAACCTGACTGGAATTTTTCACCAATGCTGTTGGCAGTTAAAAACCTCTTAAGTTGATTAAAAACAACTTTCTCTAAAATTACATTGGTTTGGGCTCCTGTGTCAAGTTTCATTGCAACATATGAGTCATTAACCTTTAGTGTCATTATCCAATCCTCTTCATCATTATTGTTGTTTGTCACCACATCTACATAGAACTCTTCGGTGTCACTTTCATCCACTGCATGAATTTTGCTTTGCTGGTCCTGACTTTTGCAGCATCTGGCATAATGGTTCTTTTTGTTGCAGTTGTTACATATTTTCCCAAACGCTGGACATCTTCTTGGAGGATGCTGTGTATCACACCGGTCACGCTTATTCTCTTGTCTCTCTCTGTTTGATGGCTTCGGATTCATATTTCCTCTTGTAGGTGTCCATTTTGTTTTTGACATCCTGTTTGTCTCCTTTCTTATCGTATCGACTGTGTTGTCTTCGCTGAACAGTTCTTTAGCTTGAGTTTTCACTGTCTCTGCTGCTCTACACAGAGCTATTGCTTTTTCCAGATTGAGATCCTGCTCTCTCAACAGTCTCTCCCTCAGACCATTGTCTGGGATTCCACACACCAGCCTGTCTTTGATCAATGAGTCTGCCAGTCCGCCAAACTCGCACGTCTTGCTTCTGTTGGTTAACTCAGTTACATACCGATCAATAGTTTCACCAGGTTTCTGCACGCATGTGAAAAACCTGTGTCTCTCAAATGTCACATTTCTTCTGGGTATGCAATACTCTTCAAACTTTTTAATTATTATCTTGAGCTTCATCTTATCAGCTTCTTCGTCAAAGGTGAAGTTATTGTAAACCTCTAGTGCATCGTCGCCGATCACGTGCAAAAACACTGAAGCATTCTTTTTCTCGTTCTTTTCATCTGCGCCTATTGCAGTCAAGTACAGCTCAAAACGTTGTCTGAATCTTCTCCAGTTCTCTGCCACATTACCTGTCAGTTGCAAACTAGATGGTGGGTGCAGTCCTTCCATGTTCAGTTCTTATTCACACGCTGAGAATGCTCACTTCTTTTTCTGCTTCTCGACCAGCTAGGTGGCTAGCTCCGTTAGCATTAGCATCCGGTAGCGTTAGCAACTCCAAAACGTGGCTTACTCTGCGTCCTACTTTACAAACGGTTGCTCCTCTTCAAGTCCATCTTCTGACACCATGTCATGTTTGTGTAGTGAGTTCTTTAATAACCACACCGGAGTGTTACTTGAAGCAGGCAGCTTTATGCAAGTTAAGAACTGATGCAACTGTGTCATACAGTCAACATGTGCCCTTTTTACAACAAAGAACCAGGGCGCCCTCTACAGGCCAACTAGTTACAGTGCGCCTGCTCTCATGCTCAAAACAGACACTTATTTAAAGCTCTTATCATTACAGGATGCTCCACCTGCCAGCCAGAAAACAAACACCAGGGTGTCAGCTGTAGCACCCAACATTGTCGTGGGTGTACCGGTAGGTCTCAGGAGATGAAGCAGCTCTGGCCGAGACTCTCTGCATCATCATCGGATCTTCTTGGTTAAAGTAACGGTCCAGGACTATCAGGTTAATCCTCCAGTACAAGGGTCTGGTCCAGGAAATGTAGACAACATATAGTGATATAAAACATTTTAAACACATTCTAGGGAGTTTATCAGCTAAAAAAGGTTAATTTTGAGGTGAGTTACACTTTAAGGTTCACCAAATTACAATGTGTTGAAAAAGAAGGATAATTAGTTATATTAATGAAATGAGTGGTACACAGTCATGAATTATAACAAAAATAAGTTTACCCGTAGTCTGGCCAGTGACTGTATTTATATAAAATAACACAATTGCTTCAAAAACAAATTACCGGTATGAATGTGCAAAATTGTCTTCCAGACGAATTGTACTTCAACAACAGCATGTCCATTGACTGTGTTTGAACACGAAAACATATACAGTAATCACTTAAAAAGTATATAAATGCAGACATGTTTTAAAAAGTAACAACTGAAAACCCACAGTTTTTACTGTGCAGAACCTGTGCAAAATAAACTATAAACTACTAAAAAACAAAATGGAATAGTCGGCCCAGAGTCCATCCTGGCTGCAATTACTCTTTGTGTGGGTGCTTGAGTCATCACAGTTCTCTGAAAAAAACATTTTAAAGGATACACAGTATTGTTAAATTCATTGCAATTGGTTTGGTTTGCTGTTTAGTGCTAATTTATAGTCAATTCAACAAACAACGTGTGTTTAGTTCTGGGTTGCACAACACAAATAAGCCAAAGTGTCAAACAAAACGAGGGTAGAAGAAATCAATATTTTAAAATAAAATTTGTTATGAAACGTTACTTTTGTAATGCGCTAAATAATAAGATGTGGGGAATTAAAGTCACTGCAGCTGGCATGCAACACTGTTGTGATCCAAACAACGACAAAAACACAGCCGTACACCGCATGCCATGCAACTAAACACAGGTTTTTAATGTGTTCTGTGTTCAGAAGCATACGCTTAAGCTGTGTGTGAGTGTGTGTGTGTGTGTGTGTGTGTGTGTGATTAAATACACGCAACAACATTTTACAACTGTTATTTTAGTAAAAGTTTAGGTATTTACTTACTGAAGACGCGAGTATCCGCCATTTTGAAATCTAACCTTGGGGCGGGGTGGGAGTTTACCACTAGAGGGGGCGTGAACGCAGGACAACCCCCAACCTCCTCCCCTCCTTGTCTCTCGACACGCCCATTTTGATGGAGATTTTGAATGTTGTCTGGGGGCGGAGTTAAAGATCCACAGGGTGTTTAGGCCCACTTTAATGTATATGCAGACAGAAGATGGTAGGGGTGTAACGGTACACATGGGTGTACCGAACTGTTTCGCTATGGCACGTTCGGTTCGGTCCACCTGCGTACTGTTTGTTATTTTTTCACTCATTAAATTTTATTAACGGGAGAATATGCGTCGCAGAACTAAAATTCCTAGGCGTGTTTCAGTATGGAGCTATTATCTTGCAGCACGCGTAGCATTGTTGCGGTCTCCTGTTTGGGAACGTTATGGCTTTCTTGTTAAAAGACGTGAACAAATTCAAAGCTGTGTGTCGACATTGTTTCACAGAGATTGGATCTGCAGCAGACAACATGTCTGACTTGTTAACGCTCTTGAAATGGCATCATCTGAACGTGAACATCATCTACAAGCAAGAAAAGCAGCTTGTTGCAAACACCGCTAACAGCAGAAGCATTTAAACAACCTTCATCAGGTAATTCAGATAGGTCCAGATCAATAACACAAACTGTAGGAATTTTTAAAGCTCTGGATCTACGTCTGAATGTTGTTGATGCGCTGACTTTAAAGTTATTGAGCCTCACATCGACATCCATCACATCAACACTTCAGCCAAAATGTTCAGCACTTTATGAAAAAGCTCAAACTGATATTGTCAACAAGCCTTGGAGCTGATTAAAGCCCTGCCCTGATGAACTTTCTTCAATTAAACTGCTCGAAGACTGAGGCCATATTGATTGGCACCCCTCACCAGATACAAACATCAACTTTAACAACAATCTCCTTCTCTGGTCAAGACATCCCCCTCTCCACCTCTGTTACAAATCTTGGAATAAAAATGGACTCTCATCTTACATTTGAAAATCACATTAAGCATCTGTTTAAAACCTGCTTCTTCCATCTTCGAAACATCTCCAGACTTCGCCCATCTCTGACTTTTCCTGATGCTGAGAAACTCGTCCATGCCTTTGTCTCCTCCAGGCTCGACTACTGCAACTCCCTGTTTATTGGTATCCCTGGCAAAAACCTTCAGAAACTTCAATACATTCAAAACAGTGCAGCAAGGATTCTGTTGAGAGTTCGTAAATTTGAACATATTACACCCATTCTCCATAACCTCCATTGGCTTCCTGTCACCTACAGAATTCAGTACAAAACTGCTCTCATTACCCATCAATGCTTGCACGGCACTTCACCTGACTATCTAAAGGACATTCTTGCACCATATTCATCCACCCGGTCTCTACGATCACAGAACAGTAATTTCCTTCATATTCCTCGGACCAAATTGAGGACCATGGGAGACCGAGCATTCTGTGTGGCTGCCCCCCGCCTGTGGAACTCCCTCCCTGACGACCTGAGAGCTCCACAGTCACTGGTTGACTTTAAAAGCAGCATAAAGACCTTTCTTTTTAAGCAAGCCTATTCTGCCTCCACATGATTTTATCTTTGATCTTAGCTGATATCATTATTGATTTTACTTGATTTTATCACTTGTTTTATTTTATTTATTTTTTAAGCAAGCCTAATCTGCATCACATGATTTTATCTTTGATCTTAGTCGATATTATTATTGATTTTATTTGATTTTATCACTTATTTTATTTTGATCTTTGCTTTTTTACACTTTGTAGCACTTTGAGATTTTTATTAATGAAAAGTGCATTATAAATGGAATTCATTATTATTATTATTATTATTATGACGACGACGACGATGATGACAGAGAGATTCAACCACCTCATAACAACTGTTCAAGAAGAGGTATTGTTCTTTTATTATTATTATCTAATTAACTTTTTTAATTTAAAATGATCTTATTAACTCGTTTTTTTTTACCTCTTTGTGTTTTATTTCCAGTCTGGGACAGAGATAGCCACTGACTACTTCCTCTTCAGAGAAATCCACCAGATCACCTGCAACTTAGCCTCGTTAAAACCAGACCCTTGTCCTTCGCTTCAGACAAGGGTCTGGACTTTTTCCATTGACAAACGATTCTTGCTGGAGGCGTGGCCTCTGCTGATGGCTGCTCCCCCTGGTCTGCTGAACTTGACTTCAGCTCCGCCTCCTGCTGAATTTTCTCTCGCTGCCTTTGGATATTCTGTGTTTATGTTAATAAAACGTCCTAATAAAATAAAATAAAACCATGGAGCGCTAGTCCAACACACCAGAAGACCAGGAAATCTGATGGGACTCGGGCAGCAACGTAAAACCCGAGTTTAAATCTCTCGTGACAACCTCAGTCATTTCCTTGTTCATTTCACTCAGCGGGGGAGAGGAGGAAGAGGAGGAGGAGGGAGCGATGATCACTTACTTTTGGCAAAAAAAAAAGAAAACTCCAGATAAGGGATTAAGAAGGGGAAATTAATAAATTTGTGTCACATATAAAACAGTCCTGCATCCTTTGAATGAGAACATGCAAATGCTCGTTGGCTGCGCGCTCTCCCGTGGTCTTCTGAACTTGACTTCAGCTCCGCCTCCTGCTGAATTTTCTCTCGCTGCCTTTGGATATTCTGTGTTTATATGTTAAGAAAGCGTCCTAATAAAATAAAATAAAACCATGGAGCGCTGGTCCAACACACCAGAAGACCAGGAAATCTGATGGGACTCGGGCAGCAACGTAAAACCTGACTTTAATTCTCTCGTGACAACCTGAGGCATTGTTCATTTCACTCTTCGGAGGGTGAGGAGGAGAAGGAGGAGGGAGGGGGGAGCGATTACTTGACTTTTGGGGGGAAAAAAACAAAAGAAAACTCCAGATAAGGGATTAAGAAGGGGAAATTAATAAATTTGTGTCACATTCCTATAAAACAGTCCTGCATCGCTTTGCATCGCTTTGAATGAGAACATGCGTCTGCTCGCTGGCTGCACTGGGACAGCTGGGGGCGGGGGTTAGGGGCCAAAAACTCCGCCCCTTCTGTTCTCTGATTGGTCTGGTCAAAAATCGGCCGGAGAAATCGTTGTTAATGGGAGAAATCCCAGACTGTGCAGTGAAGGGAAATGAGAATTGAGCGGAGCTGTGCAGGAAGGCGAGGGCCAGGCTACCTGCAACTAAAGCCTGGTTTATACTTCTGTCTTACGTCTTTTACCCCCTGTTGAGTGAAAATTTGAGTGATAAAAGGTTGCGCAACTTCTGGCTGCACTCCTGCTGTGATCCCCCGGTGACAGCCCGTCTTGTATGCAGCGTCTTGCAGTTCTGATTGGGGGCCACGTACAAGACGGGCTGTCACCGGGGGATCACAGCAGGAGTGCAGCCAGAAGTTGCGCAATGTTTGTTCACTCAACGGGGGGTAAAAGACGTAAGACAGGGAGTCTTGCGGAGTATAACCCAAAGAAGTGTGTGATGACTGAACTCTGAACTTTTCCAGGGACCTGTCCCACCTGGGGGAGCAGGTCCAAGAAGAGGTTGTGAGTAATGAGGACAAATACAGCCACACTGCTGCTACTGTTGTTATTGAGATGATTTTCTCCACCGTTGGAGATATTCACTGCAACTAGATCTGTGCTTTTAGCAGAAAATGTGAACAAGTTGGTCTTTTTGGACAAAAACTTAAAACTTGATCAGTTCGATTGTAAACGTTCTGTTACTGCTTATTGTTCTGGTTCTGACTGTTATTGTATTTATTAATATTTTTATTATTGTTAGTTAAGAGTGCCGTTTATTTAAAATATCACCCAAATGGGTCGCATTTATTTATTTTTATACAAACGTATTGCTTACTTGGCATATTTTCAAAATAAACATTTTGTAAGTCTTTATTTTGTCTTTTTTTTGTACCGAAAATTAACCGAACCGAAATTTGATTTTAGTGTACTGTTACACCCCTAGAAGATGGTGATTGTGAAGGTAAAATTGTGTGTGTGTGCGTGCGTGCGTGCGTGTGTGTGTGTGTGTGTGTGTGTGTGTGTGTGTAACATTGTCTTTATTGTTCATGTGTTTCAGTGGTTCCTGCCTCTGTTAAGAGCTCATTAAGAAGAAGAAGCTCCTCAAGACTGAAGGCCTGATGTTGACCAGCAGGACCCAGAGCCTCTTATCATAAAGTGGAAGAAAAGACCCTTAGACCAGTCTGGTGGGTGACCAACTCAATATGGAGGAGACAGATATCAGATTTTAGGTCCCTACAGTTTCTTTAAAGAGTGAGGAGGATAAAAGAAAAAATTAACAGGAACCCAGATTTAAAGATTCACAAAGGAAGTTCCACCTCTTCAAAGACTGACGTTAACGAGGATGATGGAGGATGGTGAAATGACCGATCCTGACTCTCTGCTAAAGAACTCATCAGACTCTGAATCAGAACGTGAAGACAGTATGAAAGACTGGAAGGAGAGCAGGGCTCCTGAATCAGAGGTAAAAACTGTCAACAAATCTTTGAGCTGCTCTGAGTGTGGTAAGCAGTATGTCAGTAACCGGACTCTTCAAAGACACATGACAAGTCATTCAGGAGTGAAGTCTTCAAGATGTCTGCTTAATAAGAAATGTGTTGGAGAGAAGAAAAATGTAGAGTCACGCAGGAAAGTCCAGGCAAGACCAAAATCAATAAGCTGTGATGACTGTGGTAAAAGATTTACTTTCAAATCACATTTAAACACACACATGAGAGTCCACACAGGAGACAAGCCGTTTCCTTGTGATCTTTGTGTACAGAGATTTAGTGAGAAGACAAGTTTAAACAAACATATGAGAGTCCACACAGGAGAAAAGCCATTTCAATGTGATCTTTGTGGACTAAGATTTAGTCAGAAGTCAAGTTTAAACTCACACATGAGAGTCCACACAGGAGACAAGCCATTTCCTTGTGATTTTTGTGGACATAGATTTAGTCATAAGAAGGATTTAAACTCACACATGAGAGTCCACACAGGAGACAAGCCGTTTCCTTGTGAACTCTGTGGACAAAGATTTAGCCGGAAGGATACTTTAAACTCACACATGAGAGTCCACACAGGAGACAAGTCGTTTCCTTGTGAACTTTGTGGACAAAGATTTAGTCAGAAGACAAATTTAAACTCACACATGAGACTCCACACAGGAGAGAAGCCATTTCCTTGTGAACTTTGTGGACATAGATTTAGTCATAAGAAGGATTTAAACTCCCACATGAGAGTCCACACAGGAGACAAGCCGTTTCCTTGTGAACTTTGTGGACAAAGATTTAGTCAAAAGAGAAATTTAAACAGACACATGAGAGTCCACACTGGAGTGGAAACTTTCTACCAGAGAATATTAAAATAATCATTATAGGCCATGAGATGCAACTGGTGTTTTAACACCCAAATAAAATTAATTTTGATTTTGTAAAATATATTCTGTAACAATTTTTGAACAAGTTCCTAATCTATGATTTGCTCCTAATTTCTCAAGAATACTTAAAAAAAAAAACTAATTAAACCTTAGATCATAATTTGGACTATAGATGCGGTTCTAAAATATTGGTTCAGTGGTTGTGCAATTTGTGGAGAGAACCAACCAACCAATCAAATTGTTTTTTCAAACAGTCAGACCCCATGAAATGTTGTTCATGTAATTCCTGAGAGAATTGTTATTTAATCAGTTAGTTACTTGGTTAATTAACAGATTTCTCATGCAGATGAACTAATTGTGTTTTAATTAAGGATTGGGCTGATCCGGTATCAGTATTGGCCTCGGCCTCCTATACCAGCATAATTTACCTATCAGATTTTCCGATACAATCTGCCGAGATTTCCGATCCATGATGGATTTCTATGTCTGCTGAAACATCTCCACATGTGATTCCCTGCCGGCTGCTCTGCAAGGCAGGGAATCAAACTATTCACTCATTCAACCTTTATTTATACAGGCTAGCCTCGTTGAGTCACGGGGACTCATTTACAAGAGGGACCTGTCTCACTCACACCAAACAACCATCCACTCTCACACTCACACCTAGGGTCAATTTAGAGTCACCAATCAGCCTAACAAGCATGTTTTTTGGTCTGTGGGAGGAAACCGGAGTACCCGGAGGAAACCCACGCATGCACGGGGAGAACATGCAAACTCCACCCAGAAAGGCCCCGGACCGGGATTTGAACCGGCAACCTTCTCGCTGAGAGGCAGCAGCTCTACCAGTTGTGCCACCGTGCTGCCCTATGGAATGTATTTTCTGAAGGAAATTAATTTCATAGTTTGAAGCCAGCTAAAATGCGAGTAAATACAGGAGGACTGAGAGCAGCACTGTGGCTAACGACTAACCAACTTTTTTTTTTAATTAAGAAAGAAAGGAAAAGAAAGAAAGTAAGACCACAAAACAAAAATCCACAAAAAGAGCACAAGGCAAACACAGCCAACCGCCGTCTGCAATCCTGCGAAGTACATGACAGAACATAGCAACAAAACACATATGCATAAAAGACACACAATATCCATGACTTTGCAGTAGATTATTATAAATATAATATATATATATATATATATATATTTATGTACACATACATATATATATATATGTACACATACATATACATACATT
>JBBPBX010038450.1:0-30389 GCA_038048925.1 Garcialebias charrua
AATTTTTCTATTATCACCGGATAGCTGTGATACCTCTTCGGTGAGCGTTTTAACCGTTCCCCTCAGCTGCTGGTTTTCACTAGCGAGCGATGCTACTTGTTGCTGGCTGAACTCCAAAGAAATTTTCAAGTCTTGGAATTCCTTGTGTAGCAATTCCACCAGTGCTAAACGAGCGTCTAAGCTAGTTAATTTACCGTCAATCGACTCCAGGATCTCTTTAAAGCCCGAACTATCAGTAGACGGTGAAGAAGCGCTATCTAAACTACCGTGTCTGTGCCTTTTAGCATTCGGGGTGCTAGCAACGGCACCGGAAGTAGCATTAGATTTTCCCATGACAACACTTTCATAACACTAGTCAACAAACAATTCCAGACTTTGCAAAGTTTCTTCTTCCGGTTTGTTTGATGGGGGGAAAAAAAGTCAGTTAATAGTATTTAATAATACTAATGACTTTTCAACAATATTACATTTAATTATTTCATTTTTTAATTACTTATTTTATTTTATACTACATTTAATTAAATTCTCTAAATCATTTTATTTTTATTTTTAATCATATAAATATTAACTTACCCAAGCTTTATCATACTCACGCACAGTTTTTTCCTCTAGCTTCTCAGCAACAGCTCATTGCAGCTCCACACTGTCACACCTGCTCTGTTCTTTATTTTTTCACTTTTCTGTGGAGCTTGGAGCTGAGTTTGTGATAAGTTGTGAAGCAGAGTTGCTGTTTTTTCTTTCTCTCATGCGGTCGAGTAGCGCTCCTGATGAAAAGCTTTTTCCTGTTAAGATAAACATACACAGAACAGAACGATCAGACAGAAAGAAGTTTAAAGTCGGTTCTTTTGGTTTTTGGTTTCATATAAGTAAAACTTTGCAAACAGTGTTTAATCTGAGGAAGTTAAGACGTTTTCATGTGCTTCTGTCGATAAAGCTGGTGGAACAAAAGGAAAACGCCCTTTGAATACTTGCCAGGCACACACACACACACACACACACATACATTCTTGTTTGTGCTTGGTGGTGACTGCATAAAAAGACAGGCTGAGTGGGAACCAAATAGTGTCCTCATTTTGTAAGTGTCCTCACTAAGTAGTGAAGACACATACACACACACACACACACACACACACACACACACAAGCTCGCACGTACAGCCTTAACAGCCTCTTAACAGAGAAAACAACTATCAGGAAAATACAAGTAGATCAAAAACTAATATAAACTTGTTCTAGAAACGACATTCATTTATAATTACCTGTTAACGGAGAGGACTTTGGTTTTGGGAGAGAGGGAGTGATCATCTGTTGTGTCGAACGCAGCTCCGTCTGACTGCTTTGAGTGTGGCTCATGGAATACCAAAAAAGGAAGTGACTTACAAGCTAGAGCAAGCTCAATTCTAAAAATAGATTCAGAGGTGCACTTCCATTCTAGAGGGCAGAAAAGTTTTTGTGCAAAAACGAAGTTGGGAATTTTAGTACATTGTTTCAGGACATTTCCATTTTAATTTTTATAAACAGTTCACTGTATTTATTGATCAACAACAATTTTATTTCTAACTTTTAACTTTTTATTTTTAAATATTTTATTTTTAAACTTTATTTTTTACTTTTATTTTTACTACTTAAATACATCATTACGTCTCACAAACACAATGTCTGCTAAACCGGTTGCTATCCTTTCTATCAAAAATCCAGATTTAGCAAAGAACATCCAGAAAATTTCTGCGAAATGGACGAAACGGACGAAAAAATTAACCACTCCATGGCCAGAAGGAGGGTCATTTCATGTTTCCTTGTGTGATGATATGCATTTACGAATTTCAGACTACAAACTAAATGACAGCTCAAAGAAGAAACGCGTCGAGAAAAGAAGGCTGGAACTTCAGGTTTTGAAATTATTTCACGACGAAGGCGTGAAGTATAGAGTGTCATTGAAACATGCTTACATTAATATGAAACAACAACAGAATGACAGCATTGGATCAAACATGATGGAAAAAACAGACTTAAATGAACTGAAAGACGACTCGATCAAATCAATTTATCCTTTGATTGGAAGTGTTACAATTAAAGGAGATTTTGACCTTCACAACCAGAAAACAATTCTGGATTCATTAAACATCCCAGAAAATATAAATAGCGCAGAACACACAATCAGATCTGTCAAAAGCGCATTGTCTGAAGCACATAGCGGTGATGACAAACAGGACACTAGTAAGAAGTCACCTGATCTACGAATTGCTTCTCCTAATCATTGTAGCACTGTAAAGAGAACTGAGTTTAACAAACCAGGCTCGGTTATTGATTGTTTTGCAGGAAGAGGTAACATAATCCGTAGTACGCCTGGAGGTAATTCCTACTGGATAAAATTAAATCCCAATAATGAAGAACCAGACAGACAAAAATTACGAGATGAAATATCACACATTGAATCTGAGATTGACCAAGCAATGACAAAACTTCAATCAAATAAAAGCCAAGATAATAAAGAAAGTGGCAGTTCACAAAGTTCACAAAAAGAATTTAACTTAAAATACAGACCAAACTGCAAATCACCAGAGCGGAATATTAAATCTCCATCTAGCAACAAAAATGAAGGAGATGAAAATGCAACAGTGGAAACATATAATTTAAGACCATTAGAAGTTCTTCACCAACCAGAAAGATATGAAGCATTAGTCCAAGGTCACATGGGCAGCTCTGGGCAGTATCCAATTTTAATTAAAGGAGCAATTGCTAATTACATTCCATGGGGATCTCTGGACCTGGCTGAACTCATCGCTCGGTTACCTGAGGTCAAGGTGGGCGCAGGGCGTTGGATAAGAAGCTTTGAAGCAGAGACAACAGGACTCCTACTTGCCTTGGGGGACCTGAAAGCAATCTGGTCACGGACCATTGGACTCACAGCAATGCAAACCATGCTGGAACAACATGCAGTTGGATGGATAGCTGAACCTCATGCTGATGGCATAGAATTCAATGCATACAGAAATGAGATTTGGGCAATGTTAAGGGCACAATATCCCAGCAGACTGGACCCAAACTCATTAAAGGCTGAACCATTGCTGGATGATGAAAACCCAACAACATATGTTGACAAACAACTGAAAAGATGGAGACTGGAAACAGAAGAAGACCCAACTCAAAGTCCTGTCATGACATCTTTGTTCAGGTCAGCCGTGGTGAGCGCAATGCCAACCCCAGTACGAGAGAAACTGGAGGATGTGGTAGCTCTGAATTCAAAAAGCCATGCAGAGTTCCGCGAATATGTGGTCCATGCAGTTGAAAAATTCAGAAAAGACATGAAAAAGCTGCAAGACACAGACCTGAATGCACAAAGGAAGCTAACACAGCTTCACATCAGTGAACTGCAGAACAAAACAAAAGAAAAGACTCAAGCTCCTGTCATACAGCCAAACACCAACAATGTACCTGGATACATTGGGACACAAATGCAACCTCCGCAAGACACAAGGACAATGGGAACATCTCCCCTGTCATAAATGTTTACCCAGGTCAGATGGGTAGACCTGGTGGACCGAGAAGGCCCACTTACCAACAAAACTGGCAAAGACAACAAGGCACAGCTTTGAGACCATGCTGGAACTGCGGACAAATGGGACACAGATATAAACAATGTGGTAATCCCGTCCAAAACCCTAACTGGACTGGACGTGGCCGGGGGATGAGGTTCGGCCGGGGAAAGCCCAGAGGCCCAGTTCATCCATTTGCAAAACAACAAGGATTCTAGGGATTCCCAGAGGATCCCATTATGAGGTGTGAATTACCAATTTTGACCCAAAATTCAGATGCTGACCCAATAGTTGAAGTAAAATTAGAAGGTAAATCTGTACCAATGCTAGTGGACACAGGAGCGTCATTCACATGTGTGAAGTCAGAACACGCTGAACACCTCAAAATGTCAGGCAAATATGTCAAGACAGTGGGATTCTCGGGAAGAAAACAAGTTAATCAAATGACAGCTCCAGTAAACTTAATGGTAAATCAAACTAATGTTAAAATTCCAATTTTAGTATCAGACCAAACTCCTATTAGCCTTTTAGGGAGAGATGCACTGTGTAAATTAAAAACAAAAATATGGTGTTCTCCACAAGGAGTCTACATTGACAGCTCTGGGTTAGAATTTCAAATGTATGCACAAACTGATTATGCAAATGTTTATTGGTTGGGAAACATTGAAAAGCCAATATCTGAAGTTTTTGGCAAATGGGAACAATACATTAAAGCACAACTTCCAAATGCAAGCCGACCTATAAGTGACTATCATTGTACTATGTATTTTGACCCATCATGCAGCAAATTATTTGAAGACAAATGGAACCAAGAAACAAAAAATGTGCATGTAAATCTAACAATTCAGCACATCATCATAGGTGCACAAGGTGCAGTTGCAAATGTAGAAACAAATCCTTTTATCTTAAAATGGTATAATGTTCCTCATTCAGCACCATACATAACCTTAATGGTTAATGAAGGTTTTGAATCAAAAGATTTGGGACCAATGATGCTAACTGCATCCAAAACTAAGTGGAAAGCAACAGAAAATCCACTAAATTTCACAACAGACGATGCAAACTTGATAAAAATACTTTGTGGTTATTTTGTAACAGCAACACCGTAGGTAATAACTGTACCAGTAAAGACAAAAATGCAAGACTCTTTAATACTTGAAAACAAGTGTGACACTCTAAAAGAGGAAATGTTAAAACAAGTGCCAGAAGAGTTCTGGTCCAGACATGACACTGATGTTGGTTTGATAAAATCTGCAAACCCAATGCAGATTGAGTTAAAACCAAATGTGAGACTACCATACCGTCCTCAATACCCAATGAAGCCAGAAGCAGAAAAGGGTATTAGCGAAACGATTAAAGGTTTGCTGAAAGCAGGAGTATTGAAGGAAACAAAAAGTTCATGCAACACTCCAATTTTACCTGTTTTAAAAGCAGATAAATCAAAGTACAGGCTTGTACATGATTTAAGGGCTGTGAATGAGATAGTGGAAGATGTAATGGCAGAAGTTCCAAATCCACATACTCTCTTGACTAACATTCCACCTGATTCTAAATATTTTACAGTAATTGATCTGTGTTCAGCATTTTTTAGCATCCCATTGGCAGAGGAATCGCAATATTTATTTGCGTTCACATTTCAAGGCAAACAGTATTGTTACAGACGCATGCCATAAGGTTTCAAACATAGTCCTCATGTGTTTAATCAGCTTCTGAGACAAGACATGGAAGGCCTTGACATTAAAAGTACCTTGATTCAATTTGTTGATGACATCCTGATTTCATCAGCCACAATTGAGGATTGTTATCAGGACACTATCAAGGTTCTACAAAAACTAGCAAAGGGAGGACATAAGTCCTCTCTAACAAAATTACAGTTTTGCAAACCACAGGTTTAATACCTTGGGAGACTAATCTCACATGGGACTGTCTCCATATCCCCAGAACATCTAGAAGGGATAAGTAAAGCTCCATCACCTCAAAATGTTAGCCAAATGATGACATTTTTAGGGATGACTGGATTTAGTTCAGAGTGGATTGAAAATTATGCAGAAAAAACCTCTCCACTAAGAGAACTAATTAAACAAACTGAAAGTCAATCATTAAAAGCATCTCTAAAATGGACACCTGAAGCAAAAGTAGCTTTTGAAACAATCAAACAGGACTTACAAACTGCACCATGTTTGGCAACACCAGACTACACAAAACCATTTTTTCTGTATGTAGCAAACAGACATGAAAAGTATGCATCAGCTGTTTTGATGCAGGAAACATGTGCTGGAAGGCGAAAACAACCAATCGCCTATTACAACACTAAACTGGACAATGTTGTCCAAGGTTAGCCAAGCAGCAGTTCACTATGCTTATGAAAAAGCATCAGTAATAACTATGGGCTGCCCAGTGATAATTCAAACACATCACAAAATCACTGAACTCATCAGCCAAGGAAAGTTTGTATTAACATCAGCAAGATGTTTACAATACACACCATTGTTAACATACCCTGACATTACCTTCAAAAGATGCACCACAACGAATCCTGCTACCTTAGTTCCTTTCGAGTTTGAAGGGGAACCACATGAATGTGTAGCAGAAGCAGCAAAATACACCAAGCTGAGACCAGATTTGGAGTCTACTCCCATGACAAACGCTGACGTCACATATTTTGTTGACGGATCATGTTTCAGAGATTACATAGGAAACCACGCAGGTTTTGCAGTAGTAGCAAAGTCAAATGGAAAATTTCACACAATAAAGCGGAGAAATGTGAACAGCCATGTTCAGCACAACTGGCTGAGTTAAAGGCACTAACAGAAGCATGTAAATTAGCAAGCAAAAAGGTTGCTAACATTTTTACTGACTCTTCTTATGCTCATGGCGTTTGCCACTTGTTTGGCAACGTATGGAAGCAAAGAGGTTTCAAAAAGACGGATTGAAGTCCCATCCAACATGGGCAAACAGATAAATGAACTAATGTCTGCCATGATGTTTCCCACAAAATTAGCAATAATGGTAAATGGTAAATGGTAAATGGAGCTTATTTATATAGCGCTTTCTAGCCCCCTGTGAGGAGCCCCAAAGCGCTTTACAATACCAACCATCCACCCATTCATACACGCATTCATACACCGGTAGCGGCAGACTGCCATGCAAGGCGCCTTTCCAGTCCTACCGGGAGCAACTCGGGGTTAAGTGTCTTGCCCAAGGACACAACGACACATGGTGTGCGGAACCGGGATTCGAACCTCCAACCTTCCGATCGGGGGACGACTGCCATTACCACTACGCCACGGCCGCCCATATCAAATGCCCTACACACCGAAAGGGTAATGATGAAATAATCTTAGGAAATAATGGAACAGACGATGCAGCAAAAATCGCGTCAGGATGTAAAACAGCAATTTTATCACCAGTAATCTCACTTGAACCAGTAATGACACCAGATGACATCATTCACATTCAGAACAATGTAACACAGAGTGAAAAACGGTTTTGGGTTCAAAGAGGAGCAACTCAAGATGATTATGGGTTGTGGAGATCTCATGAAGGATTGATTGTCGCACCAGTATCATTACTAACAATTTTGATATCAGAAACTCACGGTGTATATCATTGTAGACGAAGTGAAGTCATGAACAGGCTAAGGGAACAAGGCTATTGGTCCCCATATCAGAGAGCAATGGTAGATGAAGTGTTAGACTTGTGTGACATTTGTGCAAATAATAATGTCAGAAAAGGTATAAATGGTAAATGGTAAATGGAGCTTATTTATATAGCGCTTTCCAGCCCCCTGTGAGGAGCCCCAAAGCGCTTTACAATACCAGCCATCCACCCATTCATTCAGACATTCATACACCGGTAGTGGTAGCCTGCCTTGCAAGGCGCCATCCAGACCTACCGGGAGCAACTCGGGGTTAAGTGTCTTGCCCAGGGACACAACAACACATGGTGGGCGGATGCGGGATTCGAACCTCCAACCTTCCGATCAGGGGTCGACTGCCATTACCACTACACCACGGTCGCCCACGAATAAAGGTATAAAGACACCTGTTGGACACATTCCTGTTCCAGAAGGACCATTTAAACATTTAGTCATAGACTATGTGGACATGATTAAGTCTGTCTAACGCAAACGATACATGTTGGTTGTAATTGATCGTTTTACCAGATGGGTTGAGGCATTACCGTCAAAGGACATGAGTGCAGAAACAGTTGTGAAGTTTCTTGTAAGAGAAGTCATTCCACGGTTTGGGATACCTTCCGAAATAAGTTCGGATAATGGCCCGTCATTTGTTCAGAAGATTTTCAAAGGTATCTTGCAACAACTGCGAATTAAACAGCGCTTGGGAGCTGTCTATCACCCGCAAAGTCAGGGATTGGTTGAAAGGGTTAATCTGAGTTTGAAGTCTAAGATTAACAAAATCTGTGCTTCTACTAACCTTAACTGGATTGATGCCCTACCACTTGCACTTTTGTATTATCGCACGCAAGTTCACAGAATAACACACTTGTCACCGCATGAAATGCTAACAGGAAGAAAAATGCCAACACCACAATACAGAGGTCCCCATAAGGGACCTCCGCTTGAACAGCTGGAACTTGAATTAAAATCGTATGTTGATGAACTAACAACGATCCACAAAGCTATCTATTTACAGGAAAAGAAAAGAGAGCTTATTTCCAATCCAGATGCTGAGGGGCCAGTGACTCCAGGTGACCAGGTCTACATTAAAGTCTTCCGCAGAAAGTGGCACGAACCGAGACGATTGGGTCCGTTCACCATTGTTCGCGCCACACCGACAGCAGTCCAGGTGGAAGGAAGTTCGACTTGGTATCACCTCAGTCATTGCACCAAAGTTCCAGACAAAAACGAGGGCAGTGTTGTGAAGAATATAAACATTGACAATGGCACCAAGACGAGAGCAGAAAACGAGTCTGATTACTGTTCTGTTCTGGATAATCCTAGGGGCATCCATGATGACAAGAATCCAACTGGAGGAGGTGAAGACACCGGTGAAACACGGCCAGGTCCTTCCAGACCAATCACCAGAGCGTTCGCAAAGGCTGCAGCCGAAACCAGGACGAAGTCATCACCCGCAAGTTGAGTATGATACAACAAAAACAACCAACCACATTCTGGCATCCTTGCCAGCATTAAGTAATACACTTGTATGTTCAAAAACACCAAAACACACTACTAAATGTAAAATAAAACGACTGAAATTTAGAAAAATAAGAAATGTAGACCGTAACGTAGAATGGATCCAGGAAACAACGCCCAAACCAGAAATAGCTGACATAATCCCAACTACAGTAGCCAAGACCACACCCAATGTAATAACAACAAAACCAAGAGATTTGTTAACAACGGTCATGACAACAACAACAAAAGCTAACGAATTGCTAACTACGGTTGAAACAACAACTAAATTAACAACACCTAACATTGAATTAAATGATGCCGAACCAACTATTCTAATTCAAGCCTTAACTACCACTGTGAAGCCTAAAGTGGAGCAGACAACCCCAAATCCCAAAGCTTTAGAGACAACTACGATAACTGTCGATCCAACGTGTACAACAGCTCAAAATATTGAAACAACTAAACAAACCACAGAAGTTTTAACTACCTTAAGTGACTACCCTTATGATATTTCTGATCCTCGTAAGGGAGGATTGGATATGATTAGAGTAACCAATTTTAAAAACAATGTTAAACCTCTGTTTAAACCATTTGTACAAAGATTTGAAATTAATCCTGGTGTTGTCTCCCCTAGAGCGGGAGGGACAAGACCTGTTAGAGTTGTCTCCCCTAGAGCAGAAGAGACAAGACCTGTTAATGTTGTCTCCCCTAGAGCAGGAGGGACAAGACCTGTTAAAAGTGATGAACTTTGGGAATTAGCCAATCAAAATACCTGGTATTTATGGGCACTGTATACTTCAAAGGAATTGACTTCAAACGAATGCATCATATGCACCAAAGTTCCCGGTTCATTACCAATAGTAATTCCAGAAAAACACAATTCACAACAATATGCCAAAGAACAAAGACAAAAATGTAAAGAAAATAAACAACAAAGCAACACCAAAACAAGCATACCAATGTTTTTCAAACTTCCAATGTGTGGAATAAAATGTAGGCTTCTATATGGAGCACAGAGAATTCATAACTATCTGAATATCTATCGTGGATATAAGATCCAAGAAAAATGTGCTGAGTTTTCAATTAAAACTGACCATAATGGACCACCAACAAGATATAAAATAGATTATGATGCTGAATATGAATGTTTTACAAGTGGAGGATTCACAGGCGATCAAGGAATCAATGTAGGAAATACGACAGTGAAATGTAATGTGACCTGGGTTTTTTCTTGGTTTCCACATGCAAAAATGAAACCAATCTTTTTCAATACACCTGTTTGGTATGAAAACCCAGAACCTCTAAGTCAAGAATGTGAAAACATAACCATGACAATTCCAACAATGTATCTATTCGGTGACCAAACCTTTCCTATTGCTGATAATTATTGGATGTGTGGAGAAGATGTTTTGCTGAATATTTTGCCACCAAGATGGGTTGGATTGTGTGCAATGGTTCGAATGAAAGTGCCAGTGACAATGTTACATGACCGAGTAAATGAGTTAATTAAATTGGACACAAATGAATATAGGAAGAGAAATAAAAGACATGATGTTTTGGATAAAAATGTATATTTAAACACAATAGGTCAACCCAAAGGAATTCCATATGAGTTCAAAGCAAGGGATGAGATTAAAGCAGGGGTAGAATCTATCCTGCCATGGATAACAGTTAATAAAAATGTTGAATGGATTAATTATATTTATTATAACCAACAACGAATTCTTAATTTCACCACTGAAGCTCTTGGAATGATTGGAGAACAATTACATGAAACAAGTAGAATGACAATGCAAAATAGACAAGCGTTAGATTGGTTATCAGCAGCTAAAGGCGGAGTTTGCCAATTTTTTAAAGATGAATGCTGCACGTACATTCCTGACAATACTATGCCAGACGGAATATTCTCCGAGGCTATGAACAAAATCAAAAATTAAAAGAAGAGCTTAGTACCAATGCTGGCAAAGATAACTGGTCGTGGAATGGTTTTAATCTAAATTTAGGTGAAGGGTTATTTTTGATATTAAAGATAGGAATTAGTACAATCTTAGTACTATTATAATTTCTTTTCTGACATGTTGTATCCTGCCGGCTGGGAAGCGGTGGTGGACTCGTAAAATGATGACTCAAATGGACCTTGTTGCTGCAAACCAATTCGTCCAGCTTCAAATGGCCTCAGAGGACATGTCTCCCCGCCTCCCACTGAACTGACGGAAAAACTCTACAGGCCAAAGGAGGCGGAGGGGCTTAATGGCCACTGGAGATCTGGTAATAAAGTGATAGTGATACAGAAAACAAAGTGATTAGAAATATAAACCTTCACGTTATTTTTCTGCCGGCTGCTCCTTACCCCAGCAAGAAAACTCAAGTGAAAGGTGCCATATCTGACACCCACAGCCTCAGGATTACAAGACCACAGCACTCAGCCACAAAGACCAGTCTCTTTCTTTTCATTCACGCAATCACCTATTGTATAGATATGGTGTCAGATTTGTTTCACAATTATTCAATCAAAAAAAAAATCGTATCAAACAAAAAAAGTAGTATTCAATCAAAAAAAGTAGTATTCAATCAATCAAAGAAAAGTCTAAGTTTTTTTTGGTTGAGTAATTTTTTTTTGATTGAACCTCCTGTTTTTTGGTTGAATAATTTTTTTTTGATTGAACCTCCTGTTTTTTGGTTGAGTATTTTTTTTTTGAATGAAGCCTGTTAGATTTGTCTCAAAATTATTCAATCAAGACCACTAGGGGGCAGTCGAACAAAAAAGAGGTCTTGACGCAGCATATCTGTACTTCTGGTTCCGGGTCGATTCTCCCTCGATGTCTGAAACTTCACGGAATTTCATTCATTCAACCTTTATTTATAGAGGTTAAATTACAAGATATAGCTTAAGGTAAGGTTAATAAACTCTACAGAGCTGCTGCCTGTCAGCAATGTTGTTTTTTAAATGCCATAATATTCTAGAACAGGGGTCTGCGACCTTTAGGATCAAAAGAGCCATTTCTGTCCCTTCGTTCACTAAATTAAATGTGTCCAGGGGCCTCATGTACAAAGACTTGCGTAGATTTCTTACTGAAAAGTAACGTACGGACAAATCCAGAAAAGTGTCCACGCACAAAAAAATCCAGATTTATCAAACTGTGCGTACACCGGAATCCACGCACNAAGTAACTGATGTTGAGAGAGTTGGTCCATTGAATCACTGCAAAGTGGACAGGTAATATTAGACCTGCCTTCAAGAAGAGCTGGACCAGTGACATATATTCTAGTATATACGTCACTGAGCTGGGAGCACCCACAGCACCACTAACACACACAAAATGGATTCCACCACAGAGTCAGCAAGATACACAACACCCATGGCCTTATTGAAAGATTATTGAAATATTATTGTAAGACTGTTCAGTACAGCAGGACAGATCCTCTCTCCCAAAAGAGCCAGACTGGACTCAAAAAAAAACTTTGAAAAACAACTTATTCTGAACTTGGACAAGAAATTATTGCTGCAATATTAAAATGTATCAGTTCATGGGATGTTAGGACAGGAGACAAGAGATGTCTCCAAATGTCTCAACACTCAGGTCCAAGTTTCGAAAATGGTGTACAATCATATGTGAGCAGAGTGAACAGAAGGGGGCTCAGCACACATCCCTGAGGAGAGCCAGTGCTGAGGGTTATGGTGGAGGAGGAGAAGTTGTGGATCTTCACGGACTGTGGTCTGTCTGTTAAGAAGTCTAGTATCCAGTTACAAATAGAGGGGCTTAGTCCAAGTGTAGATAGTTTGTCTATCAGAGTTTGGGGGATCATGGTGTTGAAGGCAGATGTGAAGTCCACAAAGAGCAGACGCACGTATGAGTCTTTCTGATCCAGGTGGGTGAGAGCAGTGTGGACCACGGAAGAAATGGCGTCCTCTGTTGATCGGTTCTCACGGTATGCGTATTGATGAGGGTCCTCATTGATGTTGACGGTTGCCTTGATGTGGGACATGACCAGTTTCTCAAAACATTTAGCGACTATCGGGGTGAGGGCCACCGGTCTATAGTCATTCAGACCAGTCACTGTGGAGCTCTTTGGGACTGGGATGATGGTCGCGGTCTTCAGGCAGGTGGGAACTGACTCCAGTGCAAGTGAGGTGGTGAAGATGTCAGCCAGCACCTCACAGAGCTGGTCCGCACATTCCTTCAGAACTTTCCCTGGGATGTTGTCTGGTCCGGTTGCTTTATGAGGATTAATCTTTCTGAGACTGCCTCTCACTTCTGCTGCGGACACCCTGAGATGCTCTTCATCTGGTGATGAGGTGAGTCTGGTGCTAGCAGGTCTGTTTGGATCATCAAAACGTGCATAAAACTTATTGAGGGCATCAGGCAGAGATGGGTCCCTGGGGCATTGTTTGTTTTTGCCTTTGTAATCTGTTATGCATTTAATACCCTTCCACATGCTCCGTGGGTCTTGTGAGGTGAACTGTCCCTCGATCCTCTGTGCATACGTGGCCTTGGCCTTCTTAATGCCATCCTTCAGTTCATTCCTGCTCTTTCTCAGTTCCACTTTATCTCCTGACTTGAATGCAGTGTCTCTGGCTGCTAGCAAGGCGTGAACTTCTTTATTTAACCAGGGTTTCCGGTTCGGGTAGGATTTCACATATTTTTTTATGGATACATTTTCAGAGCATGTACTGATGTAACCCAGGACATTTGAACATAGGATCAGCTGCACATGGAAATACTTTACATTCATAAGAAAACCCAATATTGTGGTGACATTTTCAGGTGCACCACATTTTGTTCGTTAAAGGTTTAATTACAAAAACTGGTGAGGACCAAGGATTTAGTCTGAATATTCATGATCCATGTGCAGGACAATTTCTCTTTATCAGCTGTAGAAATGAGGCAATGCTTTAATACTAAATGCTGGACAGACAACAGTAGTTTGAGAGATTTCATAATGGAGCTTTGTTTAGTCAAACTGTCCAGCTGCATGACATGAGTTGATTGATTAATTTTTTTAAAGATACTGTTGTGGTGGACCACTAGGGGGCTCTACTCACACCCAGTGGACCGAATGTGTTACAGGATGCTTTTATTGTGAAAGGTCCAGAGGACCGGATGTTGTGTTGGTATATAAGGCGTTGTTGGGTGGTTTTCCCGCCAGTTGAGTAGGAGTTGATTAAAAGTGAAGAACTACATCCCGTCTCCTGTGTCGTCTCTTCACCACCTCCTACACTGGTGACCTACGTGAACTGAATATGACGACATCTGAAGGTCCAGCCAGCTCTCCTCAGCTGTCCGCGGTTGTGGAAACCCCACCGGCGGCCCCGCTCGCTTTTGCGGTGGCCGTTAAAATCCCGGACTTCTGGCTGCACGCCCCTCGGTCGTGGTTCGCCCACGTCGAATCACAGTTCGCTCTTCGCGGGATCTCTGCAGACGACACCAAATACCACCATGTGGTCGCTTCACTGGACCCATTGTCCACCCAGCGGGTAATGAGCCTGCTCGAAGACCCTCCTGCACAAGGAAAATACGACGCCCTCAAGGAGCTCCTTCTGCAGCGTTACACGCTCTCAGACGCGGAGCGCGCCGAGAAACTGTTTTCCCTCTCCGATTTGGGCGATGGCACAGCTCTTGAGCTCATGGAAGGAATGTTGTCTTTGAGGGGTTCAGCTGACTGTGAGTTTCTCTTTCTACACCTCTTCCTCCGCCGGCTTCCGGCTCCAGTGCGCACAGCCCTGGCCAACTCCCCGTTTCTGCAGCAGAAGGATTACCGCTCGCTGGCCCGCGAAGCCGACCGCATCCTGCTGGCTGCGAGGACGTTCGCGGTCCAAGCGGCGGTCCCCGGATCTCCAGCGGCGCCCGAGCTTCAAGCATCGCCCTCAGCGCCGGACGAGCCAGCGGTCGTAGCAGGAGTCGCCCGCAGGCGGTCAGGAGCTGCCTTTTGTTTCTTCCACCAGCGTTTTGGCGCCAAAGCACGACGGTGTGTCCCACCGTGCAGTTTCAAGCCGCAGGGAAACGAGTACGCCAGCGCCCGCTAGCAGTCGCGGCCGTTGGCGACAAGGAAAGGCTGCTTTTCATCGAAGACTCGAGGTCGGGGAGGCGGTTCCTGGTGGACTCCGGCTCGCAGAAGAGCCTCGTTCCCCCGACCGGCTCCGACAGGTTAGCAGAAGGCTGCGGGCCGCAGCTAACCGCGGCTAACGGCTATCCCATCAAGACGTTTGGCGAAAGGTTGGTGACTGTTCGTTTCCATGAACGGGACTTCCAGTGGAACTTTGTGGTAGCTGCTAGCTCAGTCCCTATTTTAGGGGCTGATTTTCTTTGTGCTCACGGGCTCCTGGTTGATTTAGCTAACAGACGTTTGATCGACGCTGTGTCTTTTTCGTCACTGCCTTGTGAGACGCGAGGAGCTGGGCCTTTAATGCATGCTAACTTTTTAGCTTCGGGTAATGTGTTTCAGCGTTTATTGTCTGAATTCCCCTCGCTGACTGTTCCTGATTTTGCAAACACAAACACAAAACATGGGGTCGAACATTATATTCCCACAACGGGCCCCCCGGTGTTCGCACGTGCACGCCGCCTTGATGCTACTAAGCTAGCAATAGCACAGGAAGAGTTTGCTAACATGGAGCGTTTAGGCATCGTGCAGCGCTCAAACAGTCCGTGGGCCTCCCCCCTCCACATGGTGCCCAAGGCAGATGGCAAATGGCGGCCATGTGGGGATTTCCGCCGCCTTAATAACATCACAGAGAACGATCGTTATCCCATCCCCCACATCCAGGATTTTTCAGTGCACCTGGCTGGGACCTCCATTTTTTCTAAAGTAGATTTAGTACGGGGGTACCACCAGGTTCCTGTGCATGTGGAGGATGTCCCTAAGACCGCTGTTATCACGCCTTTCGGCCTTTTTGAGTTTTTGCGCATGCCTTTTGGTCTTAAAGGTGCAGCACAAACATTTCAGCGGTTGATGGATTCAGTCCTAAGGGGTCTGTCCTTCGTATTTGTGTACCTGGATGACGTCCTGGTGGCTAGCAGCTCGGCTGAGCAGCACTTGTCCCACCTCCGTGAGGTTTTTCAGCGCCTGGCAGCACATGGCCTGATTGTAAATACAGCGAAATGCCAGTTTGGGCTGCCAGTCATTGACTTTTTGGGCCACCGCATTTCTGCAAGTGGTGCCGTCCCGTTACCAAACAAAGTGCAGGCGGTGTCAGATTTCCCACAGCCCCAGTCTGTTAAAGCGCTACAAGAATTTTTGGGAATGGTTAACTTCTATAACCGTTTCCTCCCCAGGGCAGCACAACTGCTGCGTCCGCTCTATGGAGCGCTGAAAAAGAAAAAGCCCAACGACAGCGTGGACTGGACACCAGAACGCCTACAGGCATTTGGTGATGCTAAAGCTGCACTGGCCACTGCTGCCCTTTTGGCCCATCCATCCCCAGCGGCGCAAATAGCTTTAACAACCGACGCATCTGATGTTGCGGTGGGGGCTGTGTTAGAACAGCAGGTTTCCGGGGTTTGGCAGCCGCTTGCATTTTTCAGCCGTACGCTGCGGGACAATGAGCTGAAATACAGTGTTTTTGACAGAGAGTTGCTGGCGCTTTACCTGGCCACACGCCATTTCAGGTTTTTCCTGGAGGGCCGCCGGTTCACTGCATATGTTGACCACAAACCCTTGGTGTTTGCGATGTCAAAAATTTCTGACCCCTGGTCTGCTCGCCAGCAACGCCACCTCGCAGCGGTGTCTGAATTTACTACAGACATTCAGCATGTGGCTGGAAAATCCAACGTGGTGGCCGACTGTCTCTCCCGGGTGCTGATCTCTCCCGTATACGTTGGCATCGATTTTTCTGCTATGGCTGCGGACCAACGTAGCGACGCAGAAATACTCGAGCTCCAGTCCGGGCCCACGGGCCTCGAGTTGGAGGAACGGCAGGTGAATGACGGAGGTCCCCTCCTGCTCTGTGATGTTTCTACTGGCAGGCCCCGCCCCCTGGTTCCAGTTTCATGGCGACGCCGCGTTTTTGACTCCTTACATTCCCTTTCTCATCCAGGTGTTAGAGCCTCGGTGAAACTGGTCAGTTCAAAGTTTGTTTGGCCCGGTCTGCGTAAAGCAGTTAAGGAGTGGGCAGCAGCGTGTGTCCCATGCCAGCGCGCTAAGGTTAACAGGCACACCAAAGCACCTTTGGAACCCTTCTCCATCCCAGGTCGGCGGTTTGATCATGTGCACGTAGACCTGGTGGGCCCTCTGCCTCCATCACAAGGTTTTACTCATCTGCTGACTATGATAGACCGGACCACCAGGTGGCCTGAGGTGGTTCCTTTGACATCCACGACATCTGCAGTGGTGGCCCGGGCATTTTTGTCTACCTGGGTGGCGCGTTTTGGCCCCCCTTCAGACATTACATCAGACCGGGGCCCGCAGTTTGTTTCTGAACTTTGGTCTACCATGGCCAAGAGTCTGGGGACTAACGTTCACAGGACCACCGCTTACAACCCCCAAGCTAATGGTTTGTGTGAACGGTTTCACAGGTCATTGAAAGCTGCACTTCGTGCTGCATTGACCGGTGACAACTGGATTGACCGTCTTCCCTGGGTTTTGTTGGGTTTACGTACCGCAACCAAAGAGGACCTGAGCTCCTCCCCGGCTGAACTGGTTTTCGGTCAACCTGTGCGCGTCCCCGGTGAGTTTTTACCTGAGGTACCCTCACCACAATTCGCCCCACCGTTGCTACATTTTTCACCTCAGGAGGCCCCTTTTCGTGTCCCTGGCCCGGTACATCATTGTTTACCGCAGTCATTTGTCCCTAAGAGTCTGGAGTCCTCTAAATTTGTTTTTGTCAAACACAATGCACACAGGACACCACTACAGCCTTTGTATGATGGACCGTTTCGGGTTCTTCAACCAGGTCCAAAACATTTCCTTTTAGATTTAGGGGGTCGTACTGAGACTGTCTGTATCGATAGGCTTAAACCAGCTCATGTTGTGTCAGATGATCAGGTTGTTACGGCCCAGGCTCCTCGCAGGGGCAGACCTCCATCCACATTGTTAACGGACTGCTGTCCCCCTGCCAGAGACTCTCAACATCCATTGGAGCCCGAATCTTCTGCAGGCCCTCCTCGGAGCCCTCCGCTTCATCAGACTGGTTCTGCAGGGCCCAGGTTCAGCCGTTCTGGTCGTTTAATCAAACCTAAAATGCGGGACTAGTGATGGACCTTACTGGGTGTTCTGGGGGGGCGTGTGTGGTGGACCACTAGGGGGCTCTACTCACACCCAGTGGACCGAATGTGTTACAGGATGCTTTTATTGTGAAAGGTCCAGAGGACCGGATGTTGTGTTGGTATATAAGGCGGTGTTGGGTGGTTTTCCTGCCAGTTGAGTAGGAGTTGATTAAAAGTGAAGAACTACATCCCGTCTCCTGTGTCGTCTCTTCACCACCTCCTACACTGTCACCATTAAATAAAAATTTGGAATGTGTGTACTGTATATGACGCAGTACATCAGCTGGCCGTTTCATATTCATAACAAAATAAAGAAATTCATTCATGAAGATCTCTTTTATTTACTCATGAAATGCTGAACCTTTATTTCTGTGTTGCTCTTTACAGGTTTTGCTTCCTCTCCTTTGTCACATTTTAGCCATTTATGTCTTAAACAGGGGAATGATGGCTCAGTGGTTAGGGAAGGTGGGCCTGCAATCAGAAGGTCATCGGCTCAACTCCCCAGACTGACAACATCAAAATGTGGGAAAGGTCAAGTACCTATCTGAAAACACAGATATGAATTTTACATTTCTGCTAATAGATTGGTGTCAAACTTTTTTTTTTTTTTTTACTGTAGGGTTATTGACCTATTTTCATTTTAGGTCTAAAATCTGTAAGAATTTGTTTCTGTGAGACCAAACTGATAAAACTTGACTCGAAACAACAGGGGTGTGATTCTGTGGTCTTCAGAAGTTTAAATCATCGACACAATGAACATAATTAACGACTCTAAAGTTGTTACCAGGATTTCTGCTTTACCTAAATCCTTCTTGATGGCCAGAGTTCTGTGAGTGTTATTCTTCTGTTTAAAATCTTTCTTCATCCTGATTTTAATCACCACTGGTCTGATACCTTCAGGAACAGGTGAAAATAGTTGGAAAACGTGAAGTTAGCTGCAAATTTAATACCCTTCTGTCAAATATTGTTTTGTATTGTTATTGGCTTGTATTGTTTTGGTCTGAACTCATTGTCCACCAAAATGTTTTCAGCTTTTGTCCTTTTTTCCAAAATATTATGTTGTGAGAGTTGAAGAAAAAAACAACAACACAAAAGGTATGCAAGCTTATTATTATTATTATTACAGTATTATTATTTTTACAATTATCTTAAATTAAAATTTTGTGGCCCACAATTATTTCCATCTTGACAGGTCTGGCCCACATATGAAAAGTATTTTGGACACGCATGATCTGTTTGTATAAATCAAGTCAAATTTATTCAAAACAGCAACTGCCTGTGTTGTGTGTAAAAATAAATACATGTGCATCTATGTATATATAACAATAAATAATTAACTAATAAATAAATATATCTAACCACGATCTAGGACAGTCATAAACTATTTTCAGTGGTGGGATGTAACTAAGTACAAATACTTTGTTACTGTACTTAAGTACATTTTTCATGTATCTGTACTTTACTTAAGTAGAATTATACATGGGTACTTTTTACTTTTACTCTACTACATTTTACATGAAGTATCTGTACTTTCTACTACACTACATTTCTATAATGTGTTGAGTTACAAGTTACATTCACGTTGCAGCTTTTTGATTTGTCGTTAGTTTGAAATGATGTCAAGAGGGGAGTTGGTCCATTGAATCACTGCAAAGTGGACAGGTAACATTACACCCGCCTTCAAGAAGAGCTGAATCAATGACATATATTCTAGTATATACATTGAACTGGGAGCACCCACAGCACCACTAACACACTCAAAATGGATTCCACCACAGAGATTCTGCCAGAAAATACACCAACACCCATGGCCTTATTGAAACATTATTCAAATACTATTTTAATATTACTGAAAGACTATTGAAAGACTGTTCAATCAGATTCTTTTCAGACAGATTCTCTCTCTCAAAAGAGCCAGACTGGACTCAAAAAACTTTGAAAACCAACTTCTTCTGAACTTGAACAAGAAATTCTTGCTGCAATATTAAAATGTGTCAGTTCATGATGTTAGGAGACAAGAGATGTCTCCAAATGACTCAACACTCAGGTCCAAGTTTTGAAAAATGGTGTCAGGAAGTTAAAATAGTGTTCACTATTGACCCATTACAAGGTTGACTAGACAGTATTTTAACTAGAGTTGATGACAAACTGCAGTTGAAATGATCAGATGTTCCTTTGTTAGTTGTGTCTATCCATCCATCCATCCATCCATCTTCTTCCGCTTATCCGGGGTCGGGTCGCGGGGGTAGCAGCCTAAGTAGGGAGGCCCAGACTTCCCTCTCCCCAGCCACTTGGAGCAGCTCCTCCGGGGGAATCCCAAGGCGTTCCCAGGCCAGCCGAGAAACATAGTCCCTCCAGCGTGTCCTGGGTCTTCCTCTGGGTCTCCTCCCGGTGGGACATGCCCGGAACACCTCACCAGGGAGGCGTCCAGGAGGCATCCTAACCAGATGCCCGAGCCACCTCAACTGGCTCCTCTCGATGTGGAGAAGCAGCGGCTCTACTCCGAGTCCCTCCCGGATGACTGAGCTTCTCACCCTATCTCTAAGGGAGTTGTGTCTAATGCTCCTTTTTTTCTGTCAGACAACTTTTACTTAAATGTGTTTACTGCAGTTAAAATGACACATTGGTTTGTGTTAAATAAAAACTTTCACAGGTATAATCTTTCTTATTTTGCTTAATGTCATTTAACTCTGTAGGTCATCACTGAAATTCTGACACACAGAATCACAAGTCCAAGTGTGAACTGTGTCACAGAGTAAACACAATAAAAACATGTATTATCTGCAGCATTGTTCATTAAAATGACTCAACACTATTAATGTATCACAGAAAATATACATACAGTATGCACAGTTATGATATTGTAGATCATTGGATTAGGTAATACATTCAGCAAGTACTTTTACTTTAATACTTTTAAGTATTTTTAAAATCAAGTACTTATTTACTTCTACTTAAGTAAAAACATTAATATGGTACTTCTACTTTTACTAGAGTACATTTTTGTCTGTTTATTTGTACTTTTACTTAAGTACAGTGTTTGAGTACTTTCTCCACCACTGACTATTTTAAAACAACTCCAAGTACAGACGTCATCACTCATTCTTCTTAGTCACGTGATGTTGTGCCCGTGATCTCGCGATACTTCAGCTTCACGCGCTCCGAGAAGCGTTACATCTGATCTACATGATAGGCGCATTTTGGATTCTTTTTCCAGGCTTTTTTTTTTTCCCTCTGCGGATTGTACGGAACAGACTCTTCACCACGAAGGACGCTGGTCAGTGAAAGCTGGTTTTAAACCAGTGGACTCCTAAATAAACTTTTTATTTTATAAGGAATGATGATAAATTTAGCACGAACTCTGTTCCTTGCTTCACCTTTCTCGCACCGAGACGTGAGAAACAAACGATTTCTACTTTTATCAGCCGCTAAATGTCGAAGTAATACTTTCATGACCTTAAATGTGCACTTTTTATGACTATAACTTCATAAACACAGTGTATTGTTTATTTTCTTTCTAATGTTCAGAAGTGTAATGTATGCAGGAACACGCAGAGTCGTGAAGGCTGCAGCTGTCCTCACTACATCAGCACTTCAGTGTTTATTTTTCCACTCATGCCAGATAATGAATCAGCTGAAAAGGCAGATATGAGCCCCCACTGATCACATCATGAAACTGACTGTCTAAAGGTAACACTTCAAGAGGCTCAGAGCAGGTTAAAACCACTGTGTAGTGTAATGTTTGAGTTTGCTTTATTTAAGAAATATTTCAACTAGAAGCCTAACTGGCTAAGTATATGTTATTCTATTGCTATTAACTTTTATTAAGTCAGTTTCTGTGGAAATGTTATGAACAGTGAATATCTTACCTGCTGTAGATCACTCTTTGTTCAGTCAGAGTCAGATATTCTTTATTGTCATTCGCGCCACATGTGGTACATGTGATGAAACGAGATCATGTACACAGGGTCCCAGATACATCCAACAATAAAATGTAAACGAAAAACAGTAATAACGTCTAAGATATGAACTAAGAAAAACATCAGTTTTTTTCATTCAATTCAACCTTTATTTATACAGGCTAGCCTCGTTGAGTCACGGGGACTCATTTACAAGAGGGACCTGTCTCACTCACACCAAACAACCATCCACTCTCACACTCACACCTAGGGTCAATTTAGAGTCACCAATCAGCCTAACAAGCATGTTTTTTGGTCTGTGGGAGGAAACCGGAGTACCCGGAGGAAACCCACGCATGCACGGGGAGAACATGCAAACTCCACCCAGAAAGGCCCCGGACCGGGATTTGAACCGGCAACCTTCTCATTGAGAGGCAGCAGCTCTACCAGTTGTGCCACCGTGCTGCCCAAGAAAAACATCAGTTTGGAGAAATTGAGTTATGACTGGTTAATAGTGGTTCATGCAAACGCCTTTTTACAAACCACTATAATTTCTTATTGCTTAATTATTTACATTAAGTTCTGTGCTCTTTTGCAAGCAAAAGTGGCAGCAGCTGCTGTAGCACTTCTGGTGCAGTGCTCGGTACTTCCTGCAGAAATATTACAATAGTTACCCAAATACTGTACTCAGTTATTGCAAAATTGATGGTGCACATGCTTACAAAACAGTGCTCACATGAACTGCTATGGCATTTTTGACATAGGCATTGTTTTGAGAAGGCAGATATCTGTTTATTTGTTTTGGAAGGGGCTAGTCTCAAGAAGGACCAAACATATATCACTGCTGTAAGCTTAATAATTAGGTTATTTAATATGTTAAAATCCTACAAAATGTTATTAACCATTTCTATAAAAGTCACATTGACATACTGATGCATGCTCAGTTTAAAAAAAAATTATTATTTTTTAAATTTCACATCGACTTTTGTTGTGAGCATCATAGTTAAACAAGTGACTCATGGATTGGGGCATGCCATCCATCCATCCATCCATTTTCTTCCGCTTATCCGGGGTCGGGTCGTGGGAGTAGCAGCCTAAGTAGGGAGGCCCAGACTTCCCTCTCCCCAGCCACTTGGAGCAGCTCCTCCGGGGGAATCCCAAGGCGTTCCCAGGCCAGCCGAGAAACATAGTCCCTCCAGCGTGTCCTGGGTCTTCCTCTGGGTCTCCTCCCGGTGGGACATGCCCGGAACACCTCACCAGGGAGGCGTCCAGGAGGCATCCTAACCAGATGCCCGAGCCACCTCAACTGGCTCCTCTCGATGTGGAGAAGCAGCGGCTCTACTCTGAGTCCCTCCCGGATGACTGAGCTTCTCACCCTATCTCTAAGGGAGAGTCCAGACACCCTGCGGAGAAAACTCCTTTCAGCCGCTTGTATCCGAGATCTCATTCTTTCGGTCACAGCACAAAGATTGGGGGATGTGATTATTTAAAAAATAATTGTAATACACATGATTCAGTCTTGCGATATGGACTTCTCTCTGAGAATAATAAGAATTATAACGATAATTTTACAAATGTCTAAAGCCAGGTTGAGATGTGCAGAAGTTGTGACTCGCTGACATGATTACATGACATAAATTGTGTCTTTTTTCCCTCTCTCTCTTGTGTCACTCTTAAGACCTCATTCTGTACATAGCTCCCTGTCTTGCAGGATATGCATCAAGTATTGTGTGATTGGTCAGAAAGTCATGGGCATGTTTATGTGGAAAGGTGGCTTCAGTATAAGCCTGTCACAATAACAAATTTTGCTGGCTGAATTATTATTGCAGAAATTATTGTGATAAACTATAATTTTTTTGAAATTTAACAATAATTAATTGTCCAATTTTAGAAGAAATGTTGATTTGTTTGGAGTGTAGTACCTTTTTTGACCACCTGATGGCAGTATAAGACTGTTTGAACCAAAGGATGGATATCCTGATGCACTCTCAATAATCCAGGTAGAAAAATCTAAAAAAGTTGTCTGGTCCTCTGGACATTCAAACAACAACAACAACAAAAAATTTGTAGAAACGTTTCGTCTTTCCTCCGAAAGACTTCCTCAATCTGAGGTGCTGTATTCAGCTCAGTCTTATAAATAGCACCCTCTCACAGTGGATCAACCAGTTTGCTGCTGACAGCCAAAATCAGCTGCTCACTTGATCAAGGAGGACCATCAGCCTAACGATGGATCGTTAGCACCCTGATGGTTGTTTGCTATTCACAGAGGGCTGAGTGATATTAGCAATAACAGCAATGTAAGAGGGGGACAGTTGAACCCGGAGGCCTCCACCTCTGTTTAATGATGGACGGATGTGTGTGGGCACTTGTCTGGGTCTGGGTTCCTTCTTTTCACCTGATGGCTGGCTGGAGTCCTGTTTGGGTTTCTTCTCTGCTTTGAGGGAGGCCCAGTTAGGCTATCCACATTGCTGATCCACTATGAGAAGGTGCTATAAGACTGAGCTGAATACAGCACCTCAGACTGAAGAAGTATTTTGGAGGAAAGAGGAAACGTTTCTACAATGTTTTAGTTTTTCTTGTTTTGGTTTGTTTTTTGAATGTCCAGAGGACCAGACTTTACAGCCATCTGTACATTGCTGTTGTCTTGGGCTCTAGGATACAGTATAGTGGTGGAAATCTTTAGATATTTCATGAACTACACAATTAGTAGATCACTTTAGGGCAAGGGTGTCAAACTCACTTACAAAAAGGGGCCAAAATTAAAACCTTTTTCAAACTAACGGCCAATTTCAGAATCTAATAATAATAATAATAATGAATTCAATTTATAACGCACTTTTCATTAATGAAAATCTCAAAGTGCTACAAAGTGCAACAGAATTAAATGTCAATAAAACAAGTAATAAAACAAGTAAAATCAATAACAGTATCAACTAAGATAGAATCATGAGGAGGTAGAGTATGCTTGGTTAAAAAGAAAGGTCTTCAAACCGCTCTTAAAGTCAACCAGTGATTGTGGGGCTCAGGCAGTCAGGAAGAGAGTTCCACAGGCGGGGGGCAGCCACACTGAAAGCCCGGTCTACATGAACTCTCAAGTTAAATACTCTCATTTTATGTTCTCGGTAGGGCTGAACGATTTTGGAAAATAATCTACATGTAATTGCAATTTTTTTCTTTAAATTGCAATTGCGATTTAAAATGCGATTATTTTTTTAATATCTTCTCAAGTATTTTTCAACAAACAGAAGCAATAAATCTATCTGTTTTATAATAAACAATGTCAGATTTATTTAAAGCAGAGATTCCAATAAAGCAAACAAATCTATGCCTTTTCTTTTCACCATTTCTATTTTTTCTTGTTTCATAAACATAATAGTAAACATGTTAAGTGAACTTCCTAACTACAGTCTAAACTTCACATGACAGTTAATAAATAAATATAAAAAATTAGATAATTTTTTTTTTTAAACTTACTGCTTTCCAGCCAGTAACATCATAAAAAATAAAGTGCAAAAAACATAAAGAGAATCTGCTTTAACCAACTCGTTATTTTCTGGGAATTCAAACTCAGTGAACACAAAATAAACTAGTATCTGTTCTTATTAAATCTTTTAGATGTAAAAAAAACTATTGGAACAATAATGTAAACATTATAGTCACTCAGTAACAGCAGCAAACAACAGACTAAAGTGCAAATTAAATATGGCACTGTCAGCTAGAACTCTGTTCTGTAGCTCTGTATCGTTCTCAGGAACTCACAGATTTTTTGCAAGGAAAACCAGAATGTCAACCTTTGCTGGTTTCAAAGACGAGCGAGTACCGTACAAGTCACTATATTCCAACCAGCACTGAAAAGACGCTCTGAAGGAGCACTTGTGGCAGGGACACAGAGATACTTGCGCGCATTTTATCGTATTTCCAAAATACTGTACCGTAGTTTTATTTGATACTTCTTGCAAACAACTGTTCTCTTGTTAAGCTCTGTCTTCCCCCAGAACGTTGTAGGATATGAAATTAGTTTTAAAGACGAAGGAGCAAGTTGAATCACACTGTCTCCCTGCTAGCAGGCTCTGTTCAGATAAAGGGAGCTGGCTAACTAGCTTGCTGTACGGTGGCCTACACGGCCAAAATTCTACGGTGGCTGAATGGAAACATAATGCAATATGCAAAGAAATTCAACACAACTGATGTGCTGCCCCTCTTTGGTATTATGCCTCCTACCCACTGCACAACTCGAAACGCGCCTGCCGTCCCCTTTTTGCCGCTGGTCACGGTCCCACTGAACCACTGAACACCGTCTGATGACGCCCACTAGGGGGTAGCAGAGGGAGGGGTCTCTGGCTTGTTTTCCGGGTTCAGTTGTTGTTTTAACTGCACCTCCGACGGTCTTCGATGAGATTAAAACTTTTTTTTATGTTTGGGGTGATCTACACTGGAGAGGACAGCAGCCTGTCAGCAGCAACTGTAAAAATGCCACGTTTCTTACCGGAGTTTGGGTCCAATTCCTGGAGGCTGGATCCGGTGAGTTTAAAAAGTCCGAAAAAAGTCCCGTTGTGGTTGTGTAATCAGATAGCGAGGCTCTCCCGACTGTTTGCCGGATGCGTCGAGCCGCCAGAGATCAACATTTGGGACGTCTGCGGCTCGACGGCGACGCGCGCGTGCGTGTGCAGGCTGCCGTCGCGCCGCTTCGATCACTCGAATCTCGCCGCTTCCTTGTTCGCCGTGACTCCACGCGTCTCCTCCATAGACTTTGAATGTAAACCGGTGTTATCCGGCCGCTTCGGCCGCTCGACAAAGGGGGCAGTGGGTAGGAGGCATTAGACTTTCAGTTGTGTTGGCTTCTGTCGAGCCTGAAGCCATTGTGTTAGAGCGCGCAGTGTTAACTTGACTTCTCCCCCTCCCTGCCTGCTCGGTTTTGCTCCGCTCGGCTCACTCCCAAGTCACATGACTAGTCAAATCGCAGCCTGTGCGGTTAGAGAATCTCGTTTTAACATATTGCGACATTATCGCAAATGCAATTAATCGTTCAGCCCTAGTTCTCGGCTGCACTTTTGACCCCATAATTAAAGATTACTGAAAAAAATTCAAGTGAAAAAAGTATTTTACGTTTAAAACACCATCTTGGGGGCCAGATAAGATGTAAACAAGGGCCACATATGGCCCCCGGGCCTCAAGTTTGACATATGTGCTTTAGGGTATAAATTATTTCTTATAATAAAGGTGGGCCATCTTGACTCTAAGATTGTCATGTTTTGAGTACCGGTATTTACATAGTAATAATATTCTTCCATTTAAAACAAAAAGCTAAAATGTCAAATTGTTCATTTTATTACCGGTACTTTCCTGGAGCTTCGGTTAATCTCAAAGAAACCAAAAATTGTTTCTGCGTTAACTGAGGACAGGCTTGTTATCACCTTGGTTGTTGAGAGTGATTTTATACTAAGTATGGTGAACACTAGCCTGGTTGATACCAGACCCATGTCCTTCACTTCGCTTTGTACTAGGGTCTGGCATCTCTCCCATAGACAGCGATTTCTCCGTTAGATTTTTGAATGGACCAATCAGAGAACAGAAGGCGGAGTTTTGTTAGTTTAGCCTGGCGAGGTCCAGGCTATTCAGATAAAAAGCTCAGAAACCACTCGGTGGATATTTTTTCTGCTACCAGTGTGTAATTATATGTCTCTAATTTACTGACTGTTGGCCTAGATGAAACATTTGAGATAAAATTCGATTTTTTATCATTTATTTTCGTAGCGCACCCGAGGCTGTTTGGAAAATGTCAAACCGAAACTATTTAAATCCAGCAGATTTGACCATTTCGTGAATTGATTTAGGAACTGTTAAGCTCAGGAACACTTCTGATATAACGTCAGCTAAGAAATATATTTTTTATCAGCAGAGAAATAATAGTTTACCTTGTTTTATTGAAAATTCCTTCGTGGCGGCAGCCATTTTGAATGACGACGTCAGTCGACGTCGTTCAAAACTCCGCCTTCTGCTCTCTGATTGCTCAGGAACACTTCTGATATAACGTCAGCTAAGAAATACATTTTTTATCAGCAGAGAAATAATAGTTTTTTACCTTGTTTTATTGAAAATTCCTTCGTGGCGGCAGCCATTTTGAATGACGACGTCAGTCGACGTCGTTCAAAACTCCGCCTTCTGTTCTCTGATTGGTCCGGTCAAAAATCTACCGGAGATATCCTTGTCTATGGGACAAGTCCCAGACCCAGCAGTGAAGGGAAATGAGAATTGAGCGGAGCTGCGTAGGAATGGCGAGGGCCAGGCTAGGTGAACACTGAATGAGTTAATTAATTATTTAAAGGGGACCACATATAGGTCTTTAAATTTTTTATGTTATGTCTGTGTGCTATCTTGACAATATTAATTCATTTTAATACACAAAATAATTCTTAGATAATTAATTATACCCTTTTTAATTCTGCCATTTTTAACTTTCGTTTTGAACGACCGGTTTATGATAATGAGATCTCAAGTCCACGCCCTTCAACGATCTGTTTACGCCCTCTGTAACAGCCAGTATCTGTAATGTGTTGTTGTTTTAAAATTAGCTCTTTTTTTATTACTCATTTGACTTACTGTTAGTGCTAGCTTAAGATAACTTACCGAAACCCGTCTGAGCGCGCCGCAATTTGCTGCTCCTTTTAGCATTAGACCACCCGAATCCGATGCTAATGTTAGCTTGTTCCTCTTCCGGTGTTCGCCAGCTCCGCTCGTTGCACGCGGCGATTTTGGGAGTTATCGCTGTTCCAGTCAAGACACACACAAAGTTCACCAAGTGTCTCCCGTAAATTAATCCGTAAGGAGAAGGTCCTCGCTGCTGCGAGGCTGCAGCGAGGCTGTACAGTTGAAGCTCCGCTCCATCCGCCAGAAGAGGGTCCCGTTGCCGCCGGTCCCTACGCCGGCGGTCTGCTCGTTTCATTTCTACCGGCTGCGCGTTGGGAGCGATCGCAAATACACTAAAAATTGAACTAAAACATAAAAATAACAATTATACTTTATTTATAAAGCCATTTAAAAAAACACAGCTGCAACAAAGTGCTGTACACATGAAATTAAGAACATATAAACAAAAGATGAGATGAAATCATGAAAAACAACAGTCATGTGTTTAATACAGAAGTGGGTTGAGCCCAGAGCCATATAAAGTGAGAGTTGCGACACTTCCATAGAGATCCGTTGTAAGAATGGAATGCGGAAGTCACGTGGGTCATGGAGGGGGCGATTTGTTCCATGCTCTGTTTAACAGTCTGACTCTGCCTGCAGTAGCGCTCCGTTGCCGCCAGAGGGCGCAGCTCCACAAGGTTTCCATGGCCGTTGTTTGGAACGATTGACTGCCAGTTGGCGACTTCAAAGAGTGTCAGAACTCTCTATATATACGGCTCTGGTTGAGCCTAACCAGGGGTTGCTAGGTGAGGGGCTGGACTCATGTTGTGGTGGGTTGTGGCTGCGGTTTGTGACGTCACAAACCGCAGGAAGTGAGGAACGAACCGTTTGTATCACAGACAAATAAATCTACTTAGAGTAACTAAACCACTGGGTGCATTTCTTTGGCCTTAGGACTGTTTTTTTATGAAGTACATACCCAAAGTTGAGTAAAAAAAACATTAAAAAGTGAATTTTGCATGTGTGGTCCCCTTTAAGACTGTCCAAAGTTGTTGCAAAGCATGGTAGTTATTTGCAGTCAGGACTGGTTGCTGAGTTTGGAAAGGACTCGGCAAGATCTGTTCTGATCTGTTAAAGTCATAGTATGAGTTGCTCAAGATATGTTTTTCTCTGGTGTTTCCAAAAGTATTTAAAGTCTACTTTTTTTAAAAGTGCTTTTTTTCTGCATTTGTTGCCAGTATTGTCACAGAATGATCCAGGTTATGTCAGGTTTGTGTAATTGAGCTTGATGGAGAACAATGTTTAGTATTCCTTTCCTTTTCCTCCTGACAGAGAGGGTTGAGGCCAAAATCCCTGTTTCTGCTTTACATACAAATGAGTCTTCTTTCATTTGAACTTGTGTTCAAATTACTACTGGGAACATCTATTTATTCCCTTTATGGGCAATTGGCAGCAGATTTGTTTTGTTAAATCTCAAACACATCTTTAAAGTTTACATCCTGACAGCCTAATACCTTTAAGTGCTGTGAAATCACTTTGTACAGCAATGCAAAGCCTGTTAGTTGGTGCTTAAAATGTAATGGTTTTCAATTGGCAGGAGAAACAAAGATGTGGAGCAGGTTTCATGGTCTTCATTTTCTTGCATTACTTTCTTGAAAGTCATGTTTTGATTATTAGTTAACATTGAATTAGGGTACTTGATAAATATAAAGATGGAAACATGTTTGGTGCAAATTTTATTTTAAGAATTTTTAACAGAAAATCTAAAAAAGTTAAGTCTGGTTCTCTGGACATGCAAAAAACAAACAAACAAAAAAATTAGAAACGTTTCGTCTTTCATCCGAATGACTTCTTCAGTCTGACTGAAGAAGTCTTTCGGATGAAAGACGAAACATTTCTAATTTTTAGTTTTGTTTTTTCTTTTTTCTTTTGCATGTCCAGAGGACCAGACTTAACTTTTTTTTTTAGCTTTTTCTACCTGGATT
>JBBPBX010038451.1:4832-16622 GCA_038048925.1 Garcialebias charrua
AAGGTGGATTCAGAAACCTTCGGATTCAAAGAGGGGGGCCAATGGTGTTGTGTAAAGCCCCCAGTATACCTGCACGTACTCCCTATACGCCTCTGTACGACGTACGTACGCTGTGGCAAAAGCGTAGACCCCGCGTAGCCCCTCGGGCACAAACGCGCAAAGCTCTTTTTTTACGACCGCGTACGCTTGAGCGGTGTCTGACCATAAACTTCCCCGGTGCCGGACTGTTTTGTATGTTACACAAATGAATTAAATTCCTCTTCTTTATCGCTGATCGGGCCTTTTCTTTTGTTTTTTTTTGCCAAAAGTCAAGTAATCGCTTCTTCCTCCGTTCACTCGATGACTGAAATGAATGAATTCAGGTCCTACCTGGCTGCGGGAGGTTTTATATATTTCCTGGTGGGCGGTGAGCTGCAGGAAAAGCGCTCCCTGTTATTATTTTTATTTCTTAGAACTTTTTATAACATATAAAGTAGAAACACCGCAGCAGAACACCGCAGCGGGCTGCTTTCATGATGAGTCCTCGAGTTTTCTGACGAGCTGTCAATCATTTCAGTAGGCGTGTCAGCAAGTGACCAATCAGCGACCTCAGTCTGTCCCCTCTGCGCGCAGTTGCAGAGGGGACAGCTGGAGCTGCTCACAGTACAACAAGGATTTGGAGCGAAAACGCGAGCATTTAAAAAAAAAAAGAGCTATAACAGCGAACGCATGCGCACAGAATGCACGCGTAGTGGCGTCCAGGTAGGATGCTCAGGTCTATTGGACCCTTAAATGATCAGCAGAATTGCAGAGATAAAGCTGCGGTTTCACTCAAAATACGTGCGCCGTGTAAACGGCCCCTAACAAAGATCCTAACGAAACTCTATTATGAGGAGTGAGAGGGCAATCTGCCTGTGTAACTAGTTTACCTCAGCTTTATAACTCGAAACCCACACTCTCTGTTCTTTGAATTGAGAAAGCTCCTCAGTTGAGAAGCGGAACATCTTCTGTTGCAAAATAAAGTCCAGTTGTTTTTGTCTTGAACTACTTTGAATTTACCAAGTCCTGGATGACTGAGAATCTCCACCAGCATAACTCGGAGAACAGCCACCATGCGAAACATAAAGAATGAAATCCCCTCCTGCAGCTGAAGATCCTGCACCTTCCCACGGTTCAAGATCCACTTGAGATTAACAGGATCCACAGCAGACTCCTGCTGGTGTTGGACTGTGGTTCTGTTTGGGAGTGTCCAACGTTCTGAGTTTCTGAGCCATCTCTGCTGCCGAGACATAACGTGTCAAGCAGTGAGTTGAGGATCAGCTGAGGATAAACTCTTCAGGATTATTTACTCAGATTTTATTTCTTGACATTAAACCTCTTTTATCTTCTGGGTGACACAGTATGAAAACTTCCAGTTGGTCTCCAACAGAACATGGGACGAATGGTGCCTGAGTCGGGCCCTCGGGGGACGTTGGCGGCCTGATGTTTGCCAGATGCTCGGGCAGGTCGCAGCGCTGCCGCTTCGACAGTAGCAGCAGGTGGCGGTTAACGTTTGCCAACAAACTGCTGGCAGCACCGGCAAGCTTACTTAGCCTCTGCCTTCAGACAGGACTTGGCAGTGTGTGTGTGTGGGCCGCGGTAAGAAGGGTGTGTGTGCCGCAATAAGAAGCAGAGATGCTGATGAAGGACGGGACAGAACAAAGACTCTGCGTTCGCATCGCTTCATGTCAGTTCTTGGACACACCGTGAATTAACAGATATCAGGAAATAAACCGTTCAAACTGACAGGCATTAGAGGAAATGATTAATTTTGAAAATGAAGATTGTCGTTTTTAAACAACGCGTTAACGAGGCATCAGATGAAGGGTTTGACGTCAACACATGTCAGATTTTATTTATTCAAACCGGACGTTTCACCGACCACTAAATTATTTTCTTTGAAAAGGATTATAAATATTATAACTCCTGACAAATTAAAAACTGCTCCAGGACAAGAGGGCTTTACATCCATTTAAGTCTATTATGTGATCTGTTTGATCTACTCTGATAAATACATTTAAAATAAAATGAAAGATAAGTAGTAAATATTTATTTCTTATTTATGTCTAACATGTAAACTAAATTAAATTAGATAGACAGATAAGATAGAGACCTGGACTTAAATAAACAGTTATTTAGAGTTATTTACAAAGTATTTTATAAACCAAAATAAAATAAATAATTGTATTTAAAAATAAAATAAACAGATTTTTTTTTTCATTTGTGTCACTGAAACTGAAGAAAGGCATCCTTAGAAAAAGCCTCATTAAACTGCAGAACCAGTGTCAGAACAGTCGGTCCGGTCTCTCTGCAGCATCATTAGCATGTTCTAACATCTGGAGGAATGAAGTCCAGTCAGAGCAGAAGGTTCTGTTCGTGCTACGGTTGTCTCACGGGTTCTCAACCTCCAGGTCCCGTCAAAGATTCAGATTCAGATTCAGATTCTGTTTATTATCGCCATTGTCAATGAACAGGATTCACAGACTAGGAATTTGCTTCGGCATAACGGTGCATAAAATATAGAAACATAAAACATAAAAAACATAAACCATAAAACATCAATACAATCAATACAATATTCAGTAAACAAAACCTACTAAGAAACAGCACAATTAGAGTGGTGCAATCAAAATACAGTGATACAGTGATTCCCAATCAAAATACAAAATACAGCGACCAAGGCAAGTTATGAGGTAACATGGTTATGAGTGTTCAAAAGTCTGACAGCAGAGGGGAAGAAACTGTTTTTATGGCGGGAGGTTCTGGTCCCAATTGACCGAAGCCTCCTGCCTGAGGGGAGTGGTTCGAACAGACCGTATGCAGGGTGAGAAGGGTCAGCTGTGATCCGACCTGCTCGCCTCACAGTCCTGGAGACGTACAGGTCATGGAGAGATGGGAGACTACAGCCGATTACCTTCTCAGCAGAGCGCACAATGCGCTGCAGTCTGTGTCTGTCCCTGACAGTGGCCCCGGCGTACCACACTGTGATGGACGCGCTGAGGATGGACTCGATGATGGCCGTGTAGAACTGCACCATCAGCTTGGCCGGCAGCTTGGCCTTCCTCAGCTGTCGCAGGAAGTACATCCTCTGCTGAGCCTTTTTGATGAGGGAGCTGATGGTTGGCTCCCACTTGAGATCCTGGGTGATGGTGGTGCAGAGGAACCGGTAGCTCCAGTTCAGTTCTGCCTCAGGTGAGCGTAGAGGTGAAGGTGGCATCGGTTCAGCAACTGGTTGAGCTAAAACTGATGAACAAAAATAATAATTTACCGGAGACACCGGTAAAGACACCTCCAGAAGTTTAGAAAGTTAATAACCAGCTTTGACCTTTAAACACTTTTTAACATCTTAAACGCTAAACCAGATTTAATGTTAAAAAGATTTCAACTGACACGAATTAACTCTGAATAAATGTCATATTTCCATATTTTCCACCTGAAACATCAAATAAAACTTCAGTTTTGTCTCTATTTTATTTTATTACAGATATTGAGCTAAACTTTAGTGTGGTAGTAGCTGAGAGTCATCCTGATGAATTACTCTGAGTGCTATCAAGTTCTTTCTGAAGTTTGAACCAAACAGCTGCAGCTCTGTCCCTCCTCTAATGTTTGTTTCTTAATGTTTTAATGTGCGAGAAGGAAAATTCCCGGTCCGGTTCCTGGTCTTTTCATCAGTAAGTTTTCAAAGCCGGTTCCGCTGCAGGCTGTCACCGGATCAGCGAACACCTCGGCTGTCAGCCTGCCCTCATCCTCGCTGTAATTGTCCTCAGTCGCTGATGTCGGCGGCTTCATTTAACCGAATGTTTTCTTACCATATTCCCTGTGGTTAATTCCATCAGTCACACCGGTAGATTTCCCTGCAGCTCTCCTCGCTTTGAAGGAGGCAAAATATTAAGAAGCCATCAGCAAATCAGATTTCATCTCCCGAGGAACGACTCCGGCGCTCTGCTGTGACCGCTGAACTTTCAGACCACAGACCGAGAGTATTTCAGCTCAGATGTCAAAGACTCCGGAGACGTTCAGCTGAAGGCCTTCTGTCTGTCAGAAACAGAGCAGACAGTTCCTCCCGGAGCACTCTTTTAACTAATCGCTGCTAAAAGAGTAGAGTTCAAGTTTCCTCTCCTGTGAGCCAAGTGACTCCAGTTTGCAAAAATAAAAAGACGATGTATGAGGCTGAGCTGAGTTCGTCCTCTCTCGTGCAGCAGCTTCATTATAAATGTTGAGACTAAAGGAGCAGGACAGAACTGGTGTGGATCACTGGTCCGGTTGTGTCAGTTGATGTATTTCCAGGGATGTGTCCCCCCACTGTGTTCCAGGCTCATTTTTTTGGCTTTATTGTCTGGATGGTAATAATTTCTCCTTCAGTTCTAATGTAAAGAACCTTGGTGTAGTTTTTGATCAGGATATGTCATTTGACCCACACATAAAGCCGTTACCAGGACCACTTTTCTTCCACCTGAAAAATATCACTAAAATTAAGAACGCCTTGTTACAAAATGATGCAGAAAACTGGTCCCATGCATGTATCACTTCCAGGCTGGACTATTGTCATCTCCATCGCCAAGAAAAGACAAAGACAGCAAAAGCTAAGGCAGCTACTTGGACGGCTCCAGGATCTTCTGTTGGGTCCTACAGTTGATGAACGGACAAGCCTTATCTAAGGATGCCAAATGTGCCTTACTGCATATGCCACTTTGCCTCTATACCAACATCAACTACCTCATACATATACTGTGTACATTAACTCATATGCTGCTGTGCCACTCTTTGCAAATGTCAATGCTAGAACCTTCAGTTTATTTTATAGATATACTTTTTATACTACTATGAAAAAACTCAGGACAGTATTACACTTTTATTATTTCATTTTATGCTTATGTTCATTGGGTGTTTGGTGTTTTAGGGGTGTTTGGTGTTTCAGTGTTGGTGTAAATTTTCATACTTTTATACTACTATGAAAAAACTCAGGACAGTGTTACACTTTTACTATTTTATGCTTATGTTTATTAAATGTTTTAGTGTTATAGATGGTTACTGTTGCACCGAGGGACTGAGAGAAATGCAATTTCAATCCTGTGTATGTCCTGTACATATTGCAGTTCTGACAATAAAGTTGACTTTGACTTTGAACGTGTGAAGTGTTGGAATACTTCTTGCGTCGTTTCAGCTCCTCCCAAGTGGCATCAAGTGCCATGAAGGTACTGTAATGTTATGGGGCCGAGATGGGGTAGAGACAGGGCAGCCGGCTGGAGACCCGAAAGTCGCAGTTTAACTCCCAGCCATTCCCACATGTCATGGTGTCTCTGAGCAAGACACCTAATCCCCAATTGCTCCCCAGACACTTATATAACTGCCCACTGCTCCACCTGGGTGTGTCTCAGACACCCTCTCTCTAGCAACACTCCATATCATCCTGGGGGACTCTGAGGCATTCCGAGGCCAGGGAAGATAAACAAAGCCTCCAGCAAGTTCTAGTTCTTCCAAAGGGCCTCCCACCAGTGGAACGTGCCTGGAAAACCTCTGAAGGGAGGCGTCTAGGAGGCATCCTAATCAGCCCTAACCACCTCAACTGACTCCTTTTGATGTGAAGGAGCAACAGCTCTACCCTGAGCCCTGCCCTACCAGCTGATGGAGCTCCTCACCCCATCTCTAAGATTGAGCCTGGTCACCCTACGAAGGAAGCTCATGGCTGCTTGTATCCAGGATCTTGTTGAAGGGCGGCCGTGGTATAGTGGTAATGGCAGTCGTCTCCCGATCGGAAAGTTGGCGGTTCGACTCCCGGGACCCGCACCATGTGTCGTTGTGTCCTTGGGCAAGACACTTAACCCTGAGTTGCTCCCGGTAGGACTGGAAAGCACCTTGCATGGTAGTCTGCCGCCACCGGTTTATGAATGTGTGTAGCATTCAATGTATGTGTAGCACTTTGAGATTTTCAGTAATGAAAAGTGCGTTATAAATTGAATTAATTATTATTATTATTATTGTTCTTTCGGTCATGATCCAAACTGTATGACTGTGAAAGTCGGAACATAGACCGACCAGTAAATCAAGAGCTTTGCCTTTCGGCTCCGCTCTTTCATCACGACTGACCGATGCAGCACACTCATTACTGAGGATGAGACCCTGATCCATTGATCCATCACCTGTTTCTTCGTACCACCACTCATGAACAAATGCCCAGATATCCAGCTCCCCGGGCGCTTTCTGGCTGCTCACTGCACCACCTGGTGGTGGTTGGGTTAAATGCAGAGACGAATTTCGTCTGTGTAGGAAACATACACAGATGACAGACAAGACATTATTATTATTATTATTAGTAGTATTATTATTATAATATTTAAACTCCTCCATCTCTGCAAAGACTCATCTCCATGAATCCCAGTGGGGCTTCTAATTGGTTTGTCCAAAAACTTTTCAATTGGTCCACAAAATGCCAGAGTTCTGACGAGAGTTACCGGTAGTCGTACTCCAGCCTAAATGAAAAGACAAACGATTCAGAACGTTCCAGAAACAGTTCTTATGACTTAAAATCAAAAAAGGCGTTCAATACAGGATCAACTGGACTTTATTTGTTGCAGAAAACGTTTCGACTTCTGTCCAGAATTGAAAAAGACTTCTGGACAGAAGTCGAAACGTTTTCTGCAACAAATAAAGTCCAGTTGATCCTGTATTGAACGCCTTTTTTGATTTTATCATGTCCTGGACGACAGAGAATCTTCACCAGCATATAGTTCTTATGTCTGCATTCACTGAGTCGACCTGGAGTTGGATTTTCTCCGGGAGCACACTCACATCTCCATGTCGGTGGATCTCCATGTCAATGGGAGCAGCAGATCTTCCATCGGGCTCGGTTGTAAAGCTGGTATCTACTGTTGGATGCTTGCCACCACATTCCTCTGCCGGCTGTTGGAGGACACGGCTCTGAATCAGATTAGTGACAACGGTGGAGAAAAGTCCTGGCCTGAGGCTTTTTGGGCTTTTCTGTCGCTTTTTACAGCTGAAGTGAGGAAGTGAAGCCGACATCCAGCGGGTCAGAACAAGCCTCCTCTGTCTGCCTGGCCGCCACACAACACGCATTGGTCACGGTCGCTCCAATACAAGCCAATTTCATGACACTATTAGAATAAAACTGACTTTAAAAGCTTCTCCTTGGCTGCTCTGAACCCTGCGGATGTCTTCATTTGCCTCCCGAGCAGCGACACAGCGCGCACACATCTGTGCCTCCACCAATAAGCAAATACATAAATAACAGAAATGGCATGAATTATTCAAATCCTGCAAATGTTGGTGGGAGTGGAAGCTAACCATCTCTGACAAGAGACTCACATGGGGAAAAGTAATAAAGGTTCAAATAACCTCGCTGGGTTTGCAATCACTTTGGTTTAATTTGAAGATGCTGAGTGTGTTTCTTGGAGCAGACATGTGTTTTTATGAGACGCCGCTGCCGTCACAGAGCTTCTGCCGCCTCGTATTAAAGGGAGGAGATTTGGTTTTCATCTCATTCTGGACTCTTTCCATCACTTCACGGTTTTATTCTCCGCGCAGTTTCAGACATTTAACAAACTAAAGTTAAAGATTCAAAGAAAAAACAGATGTCAGAGAGGTTTGACATGAAATCTTGTTTCATAACAAACTGCAGGAGTTGTGAATAAAATATAAACAGTGCTTTTGTTTAACTTTAAACCTAATGTAAAAGCAATAAAACATTTTCCTCTAGCAATCACTGAAATCATTTCCACTTCAGAACACACTACCCCCCAATTAAACATTATTTTGCAACAATTTCATTATTCAAAGTTTATTTTTTCAGTCATTCAACCTTTATTTAGTCAGGTAAATCTTATTGAGCCTCATGGCTCATTTACGAAAGCGACCTGCTAAAACTAAAGAACAATGAACAGCAATGGTAGAATTTCCTTAAACAATAAACAATAGAAAACAAAAGAGAGAAAAAAACAAAAGAGAGAAATACATTTTTTTTTTAACAAAGTATCAAAAAACTAGCAAAACATTATAAGGTAGACGTATAAAATCAAAGACAGGAACAAATCTGCATTGGTTTTTGCCAGGATTCCAACAGATTCTGAAAACCATTTAGAGAAGTCAAGGTCGAGAGCTTCAGATCTTTTTGTAAGATATTCCATGAAGCAGGAGCGGAGTAGGAGAAGGCCCTTTTTCCAAGTTCAGTCCTCACTGACGGAACACTGCAGGTAATCATGTCCTGAGAGCGCACACTGTAGCTGCACTCACGCAAAGACATGTAGGAGGAGATGTATGAGGGCAGCAGACCAAGAAGTGATTTAAAGATGAAAATGTACCAGTGGAAGAGTCTGCGTGAGGTTAATGATGTCCAGTTAACCAGTGAATACAGGGTGCAGTGGTGGGTACGATAATCACAGCCAGTTATGAATCTTAGTGCACCATGATAGACAACATCCAACATCCGCAGGGTGCTTGTAGGAGCATTCATGTAGAGAATGTCACCGTAATCAATGGAGGGAAGGAAAGTCACAGATACAAGGCGTTTCCTAACATTCAGTGTTAGACATGATCTGTTTCTGAAAAAGAAACCCAGTTTAACTTTCAGTTTCTTCACTAGGTTTTCCACGTGGAGTTTAAAAGAGAGATGTGAATCGACCAGTATACCCAGATATTTATAGGAATCAACAAACTCAATAGGGACACCATTTGAGGATAAAATCAGAGGAAGATCTGCTGGAACCGCCTTCCTACTTGAAAAAAACATCCCTTTTGTTTTATCAGCATTTAGGACAAGTTTGAGACGGAACAAATCTGACTGGATGATGTCAAAAGCGGATTGCAGTAACTGGAAAGCCTTAGCTACTGTTTTAGCTCGGCAGTAAACAACTGTATCATCAGCATAGAAATGTAAGGATGCATCAGGGATGCAGTGACCTACATTAGCTATGTAGATTGTAAAGAGGGTTGGTCCTAAAACTGAGCCTTGTGGTACACCATTTTTAACTGTTAAATAGCTGGAAGAAGTACCGTTATGTTGAACACATTGCCTCCGATTGGAAAGATAGTTAGAAAACCAACCGATGGTGTGATCAGAGAAACCGATTTCTGAGAGCTTATGACACAGGATGTTATGATCCACAGTGTCAAAAGCTTTAGACAGGTCTAAGAAAAGTGCAGCACAATAGTCCTTAGCATCCAATGCTTCAACAACATCATTCAGAACCTTCAGAGAAGCAGTTGTTGTGCTGTGTTTTTTCCTGAAACCAGATTGATGGAGAGGTAAGATGTTAAATGAGTCCAGATAATTTTTGATCTGAGAGTTTATCAGTTTTTCTAGAACCTTGGCTAAGATGCAGAGTTTAGAGATCGGTCGATAATTGTTCAGTGAGGTGGGGTCACCTCCCTTCAGCAAAGGAAGAACAAAGGCTGTTTTCCAAGCATCCGGAATGGTGTTTTGGCTTATGGACAGATTAAAGATGTGGGTCACAGGGACTGTGATGATATGAGCAGCCAGCCTTAAGAAATAAGGTGGAAGTTCATCTGGACCTGCAGATTTTTTAGGATCAAGATCATTTAACAGTTTATTTACCTCACTGACTGAGAACGGAGAAAAAGAGAAGGTGTGATTAACAGATGGTTGACTTGTAGGAGGGATTTGATTTGTAGAAGTTTGATTATTAGATAAAGTGGCTGATTTTCCGTTTGTAACTGTGTCAAATAATGAACTAGAAGCAACAAAATGTTTATTGAAACAGTTCAGGATCTCGTGCTTATTTGACACAGGAACAGAGTCAACAAGAAATTGTGATGGGAGGTCAGATGATTGGGGGGTGCCTGAGAGAGATTTGATGGTTTTCCAGAATTATTATTATTATTATTATTATTAAAGCAAAGACCAAACAATAAGTGTAGATATAAGTTTTTAACCTATTTTCAATTTAAAATTCCATAAAATGTGACTTTACAGCTTCACCTTTGAAGAAGAATAGTCGCTTCGGTGTATAAGTCGCAGGACTTGCATATTTATGCAAAAAGGTGTGACTTATTGTGAAAAATACAGTACCGGTATATCTTTTTTAACTAGACAAAATATTTTTGTTTTTCACGAGGTTTATAAATAGTTTTAAAATCTGTGGTTTTCAGTAAGATTGCATCTTTGAGTCAACTCTTCAGTTTCAGGGAATTAATTAAAATACTGTTTACTTAACCTTCGCTGGTCATCAAAGCTTTTCAGAGAAGAAAGTAACTCTAACACTGAAACGCTAGCAGAAATCTGATGGATTTGTCCACGTAATTTTGATTTAGTGCTTTATTTTCACATCATTTGCGTGATTTCAATGAGAGGACAGGAGAATAAAAGCACTTTTCTCTGAGAAATAAACAAGACCCATGACGGTCAGGAGCCATTGTTGAAGTCTTATTCACTCAACCTGATTTCATTTTGAACTTGAAATGTTGCTGAACCCAAACAAAAATTAAAATACAGTACTTGGAAAAATAAAAATGAATGCATATTTTCTGAACAGTTCCTGAACTCTGGGTCATAAAGGAACGATATGACCGTGATGATCACACAAAAAGTAAAAAACAAAACAACACAATAAAGCTTTATTTCACACACGTCGTACGACTTATTGGCATGTGAACCCAAGAATGTGTGCCTTTCTGCAAAAAGCACAAATCATTCAACAGTTTATTCTCAAGGTCCAGCCACATGCGGGCCTCTTATTGCCTTTCCTTCAGTAATCCAGCCGCTGATTGGTACCAAAATGTTCTCATCGACAACAGCCCACATTGTGCAAACAGCCACTTGAAGTCCAAGAATAGAAGCCCTCTTCTTCTTTTTCCACATATTTGGGTCTTGAATCAGAGAAAGCGGTTGTTAGCAGAGTCGTCGGCTGTCTAATGAAAGACAGCATCTGCAGCCGTCACTTGGACATCTGCCTCTGCTTTGAGGCTTGTCTTTGTCTGCGAGTCCATCCACTCCAGACGGACGATGGCCGCGGGCTACGAGCTGGCCTCAGCTGTCCGACTCCAGTTCCAGGGAGCTGTTCTCCTCAGCGGAGGCTGCTCAGTGGAAATCCATCAGCACTCGGGGGGGAGTTTTGTTCTTGGTCTGTGGGCTCGGGTAGAAAAAGTCCCCCCAGATGCTGCTGCCGGAGGGAAACAACCATCACTGCGAGAGAATAATTACATCTAATGGTGTTCGAGCTTCCAGTAAAGAACTGCAGAGTGTTTGGAGGGTTATCACTATTTAATGGAAGGCTTTACTCCTAAATGTCTTTTCAAACAAACTCTATGCAAAAACAAAATTCTCGTGTTTGATCTTTCAAGATTTAGAACCTCAGAATTAAATTAAAATGAGCGTTTATTGTGAAAAAGACTACTTTCAGTAATTTAAGCATAACATTGACTAGACCTGTGTTAATGGGGGAGTGGTGGCGCAGACGCTAGAGAAGGTGGGCCTGTGATCAGAAGGTAAGCGATTCAACTCCCTGTACCGACAACATCAAAATGTGGGTGGGAAAGGTGAAGCACCTGCCTCCATCCTCATTTGCTCCACTCTGGGCCCTTGAGCAAGGCCCACATGTACTACCGAAATGTTTGTCATTTGACAATTCTAACTATAGTTCCCATGGGAGTTAGTCAAATGACAAATTGATTTAGCATTTTTGCATCCACTGGTATGTATATGAGGCCATTCTGTTGGCGTGGAGGAGGCCTTGGGGGCATATTTATATATTCATTCATTCCTTCAACCTTTATTTAGTCAGGTAAATCTTATTGAGCCTA
>JBBPBX010038451.1:16762-27527 GCA_038048925.1 Garcialebias charrua
TATATATAATCATTCAACTATGTTTGTTGTTGCAAACAAAATAATAATTTAATGAAAATTCGTTTCAAGTGAGTTTAAAATTTGCCCCGTGTTTCTTTACGGGACATCCGGGTACTTCCGCTTGCTAATTTTGTGATGTCATCGCAAGAATTTCAGTCTGCAGCTGCTTATGGAACGCAGATTCATTGTCTGCACGTTTGCCAATTTTTTTTTTGCATAACTTGAAAAATGCTGTTACGTTGGGTCACATTTGGGTGTTCTAATATCATCAGTGAACAAGTGAGCCCTTTCACTTTCCCAAAAGATGAAATACTTCGTCAAGGCTGGACAAAACAAACAAAGCTGTTCCCCTCGGAGCCCCCCTCGCTCCACCCGAGAGCCCCCCTCGCTCCACCTGAACGGTAAGGCAGAACCTGCTCTTTCTTGTTCAAGCCCCTGAACTAACTTCGCCTTCCCAAACTGAAGAGAAATCGCTCAAATATAAACTTAGATTGCTAAATTTGTCGGTTTCTACATTGTGTGATATTGTTATGTAAAAGGGGCGTTCTAGGAGACATTCCTACAATGACGTCAAAAAATTAGCAAGCAGAAGTACCCGGATGTCCCGTGAAGAAACACGGCGCAGATTTTAAACTCACTTTGAAACAAACTTTCATTAAATTATCATTTTGTTTGCAACAACGAACATAGTTGAATGATAAAATATATATATGTTGAGCCAATTTATGCAAAGTTCAAAAATCACGTCACCCACCCTTTAAGATAGATGTTCTGCTTCACTTCCTGTTTTTGTAAAATAGAGGCTGTTGTTTTTCTTTCTGCTGCTCCCGTGTGTGTTTTTTACCTGGACTTGAACCCCGTAGCCTCAGGAATACTTTCAATGTTAAAAGTTTGAGCCCTGAAACATTTCCCACTGTTTGTCACCAGAACTGACACCAGAACCAGTCTGTGAGCCTTATCCTCTGGATGTTGATGTTTGGCCTCATTAATCTGTCAGCTCAGAGGAACAGGAACCAAACTGCAGCTCTGATGCTGGCGTCCAAAACAGCTCGAACCCTTTTGGAGCCCAAACTGCAAAATAATAATCAAAATAAAAACTACTTTCTGTTGCCGCGTTGAACCTCTTGTTTATTGAAAACATAAATGTTTAAAACAGAACCGATTCGATTGGAAACTAGAATCACAAACAGATCCACATATTTGTTGTTTTTTCCCAAAATGGTGTGAAAAGAGAGAGGAAGAAGTTTTCTGCCAACGTCTTCGAGACGTGGTGTCAACGTAGCAGTGCCAAATCCACGAAGGCGGGACGAGCCCGTCCAACTGTCTCACAACAGATCCTCTTCAGCAGCTAATGGAGGAATTATTCACTTAATCCACAGAAACTCTGAGAGCCAGAGAGAAAATCACTGATCCTCCATTAAAAACAGACCGAACAACTCGTTTGTGCTGTTCTGAGACGATTACAGAAAAATCAGGTTCTGGTGTTGTTTGGAGGACTTTTACAAACTGAAACTTTCATCAGCTCACAGTTTGAGAACATTCGCCCTCATTCACGAACCGTTCGTACGCACAGATTTGTTCTTAAACTGTGCGTACGAGTGATTTAGGATCATTTGTGGCATTCAACAATGTTTTCGTATCCTAGGATTTTTTTCAGATACGAACAAAATTTACGAGTGGTCCGGACCTGTCGTATATTTTAGGAGCAGTCGGTCCGCTGTTATCCAGATGGATTTCCCTAACTAATAACTTCATATTTCGTTATTTAGAAAATATTTTGGGTTTAAAAAAATCACGCACCATAATTATTCTTGACAATAGGTTATTCTGTTTGAATTAGAATTATAATTTTAAGTTTAATTTGTCTGGTGTGTCGCGCAGGCTTCAGTGAGTCGTGCGCTCCCCTTGGTCATCAAAGCCGCTCCTCATATTAACACCCAGGTACATAAAATCCCCATACACCGCCGCAGAACAAGTACGAATTAAGACTGATCTTGTGCCAAACACCATCGGAGCAATTGATTATTATATCTGATTCGAAATATAACCTGCAGAATGTGGTTGCGCGCTGACCAGGAGGTGCGCGCATGACCCATTTGTGCTGCAAAACATGTTGGCACGCGTCTTGCAGCGTGGCATTTATTGTCCACCATCTCAGACTATTCCTTGACCACCTCCTGTCCGTGCTGCGGCGAGACGTTTGTTTGAAGCCATTTTCAGATCAAACCATTTATTCTTGATTTCTGATACTGTACGACCCACGGGAGACAAAACATATGCACTACAATATTAATATGAAGTTAACTGTAGTTTCGAGACATTTTAAAATGCTTCTGTTCAAAAACACATCCGACACTTGCGGGGGGGTGGGGGGTAGCGGTGCGCCACAGCTCTTCTGAATAAGTGAAACTATAATGTAACACAGTACACTAAAATTAAAGATATTTGACCATCCGACACTTGCGGGGGGGTGGGGGGTAGCGGTGCGCCACGGCTCTTCTGAATAAGTGAAACTATAATGTAACACAGTACACTAAAATTAAAGATATTTGACCATCCGACACTTGCGGGGGGGTGGGGGGGTAGCCACAGCGCGACTGAGAGCAGATCTCCGAACGCGTGAAGTTCCTCCTTTTACTTCTTGAGTTTGAATGAATGGACACTTCCTGCTGTCAGAAGGCAGGAAACGTGGCCTTATATGGTGTTTTGAGGGGTGGGAATTATGTAAATGACCTCTCCGCGAGCACGCGCAGGTGAGTAGAACAGGTGGGATTCATTAAATTTACGCAGCCATTTACACGCTTTTCCTGTGGATAGAAGAGTTTGTTGGATCTGACGTGGCATGTTCGGACGAACGCTTCATACGAACAAAAGTAGGAGAAATTTAGGATAAAAATACGAACATTTTCGTGAATGAGGGCCAATGTCTTCACATTTTGACAGATGTTTAACTCGTAACTCTGCTACATCTGTACAGACGGCTAACGTGCTAAAATAATGTAAAAAAAAACACGGTTCTCTGATGAAGAACGACTAATGATGCGTCGTTTCATTTAAATTTTGATGCGTTTCAATAATTGTAAATCCAGAAAAAACCCCACAACAAATAAACAAAATCAACACATAAACAAAAACAGTAAATCATTTGATGGATTTAACCCTAACTGAATAAAGACAAAATGTTCAGGTTAAAGACTTTAAGATGTAACAGAACACCAACACTAGAACATAGAACATTACAGAACACTAACTGAACATCCATCTATTCATCCGTCCATCTATTTATCCATCCATCATTCTCCCATCATCCATACATCCACCCACCCATACATCCATCATACATCCACATATCAATCCATCCGTCCATCAATCCATCATCCATCCACCCATCCAACATCAATCCATCCATCCATCCATCCATCCATCATCCATCCACATATCAATCCATCCATCTATCATTACCTATCCATCCATTCATCATCCATCCACATATAAAGCAATCCAACCATCATCCATACATCCACCTATATCCATACATCCATCTATCCATACATCAATCATCCATCCACATCAATCCATACATCCATCATCCATCCATAAATCCATCCAACAATCATCCATCCATCCATCATCCATCCCTCCATCCATCCATCCATCCATCATCCATCATCCATCCATCGATCATCCATCCATCCATCCACCCATCCAACATCCTTTTTGATTAATCCTACAGTTAGAGTTGGCTTGGGTTTCCTTCGTTATGCTGCTATAGGCTTATGCCGGGTTCCCACTGAACGCGTTTCGAGCAGCCGAAGCATCCAGTTCACATGCAAAGTGAATGTGGCCGCCTATCTTGGAGCGGCAAAGCGTGACGCGACACGTTTTGAGCAGTTTAAGCAGCGCGGCAGTGAGCGGCAGTTGTTTTCCGCGCTTACAGTGCGTCAAAGCAGCCGCTGCTGGATTTCAACTAAATGAACTTTGACCTACTTCGGCTGCTCGCCGCTCAGCAGCAACCGATCGGGAGAGACTCTGCTATGTGATGACACAACGATGACAGGACTTTTTTGGGACTTTTTAAACTTAGCCCAACGAGCACGTTGGCACAACTGGTAGAGCTTCTGCCTCTCAGTGAGCAGGTCCCCGGTTCAAATCCCGGTCCGGGGGCCTTTCTGGGTGGAGTTTGCATGTTCTCTCTGTGCATGTGTGGGTTTTCTCCGGGTGCTTCGGTTTCCTCCCACAGTCCAAAAACATGCATGTTAGGCTGATTGGTAACTCTAAATTGACCCTGGTGTGAGTGAGACAGGTCCCTCTTGTAAATGAGTCCCCATGGCTCAACGAGGCTAGCCTGTGTAAATAAAGGTTGAATGAACGAGCCTCCATGAAGAAACCAGCCTCCGGTAAGAAACTTGGCATTTTTACAGTTGCCGCTGTCCGCTCGAGCGTTCGATCACCCCAAACATAAAAAAAAAACATTTTAATCTCAACAAAGACCTTCGGAGCTGGAGTTCGGCTCGTAGAAAACCCACTCAAGTAGTAACGAGGCTCACGAACAGCTGATTTTAGATTACAGAAAACAAAACAAACCCGACAGGAAAAGGACCAAGACGCTCCTCCCACTGCGTGTCTTCAGACGCGTTCGGTGTGAACAGACATCTGTTGACAAGCAGCCAACACAGCGCGTTGAGAGCGTTTTTGATGCTCGAAACGCGTTTGGTGGGAACCCGGCATTAGACTATTGGCAGACAAACTGACCACATATCTTCATTTTGCTGCTGTTTTTATTTGCTCTACCTGTTCTGTATTTATACTTGTTAGGTATTTGCAATTTTTTACATCTTTAACATGTGTATTTTCTGTCTTTCTTCCATCAGGAGGTACACCTGCACCTACTCCTGGATCTGCCATTCTCTGTTCATTTGTTTCTTGTCACCATCGTGTATTTTGTGAGACCCAAATGCAAACAAGACTCCAATGAAGTCCCAAAAAGTGTTTAACTTACAAAAGGAAAGCAAACATATAATGCTGTCAGGGCAACAATACTACTCACATTTGTAGATAATACAGGTAGTCCTCGACTTACGTACAAGTTCCGTTCCTACGCATCGTTCGTAACCCGATTTTGCCGTAAGTCGGGGACCACCCGAGCCGCCACTTATACACATACATGTACGGTACAAAACAGTTACCAAGCACTTTGCCTATCCTAACACAGTACCCTACATAATTATCAAAAAACACATACGGTACTGTACATTTAGAGACATAAAAAAAAAAATACAATTTCTTACTGTGAGCTTGTCTCCGCTGCCCGTTCAGCTCAGTGTCCCCGGTGGGGCGCATTAGCATTTTAGCCTCTCGTTAGCTCTGTGTCGTCGCTCTAAACGGCTGTGCAGCTGTTTATCCACGTTGTAGCATGTTAGCTTGGTGTTAGTCCAACATCTGAGGCTACCAGGCAGACATCGAGGCGAGCTCCCGGCTGCAGCAGGCATTTCCGCCGCCCGTCAGGTCTGTGTCTCCGGTGGGTCCGCGTAAGCATTTTAGCCCCTCGTTAGCTTGGTGCTGTCGCTCTAAAAGGCTGTGCATCTGTTTATCCGCATTGTAGCATGTTAGCTCGGTGTTAATCCAACATCTGAGGCTACCAGGCCGACATCGAGGCGAGCTCCCGGCTGCAGCAGGCGTCACCACCGCCCGTCGGGTCTGTGTCTCCGGTGGGTCCGCGTTAAAATTTTAGCCCCTTGTTAGCTTGGTGTCGTCGCTCTAAAAGGCTGCACAACTGTTTATCCGCAGTGTAGCATGTTAGCTCGGTGTTAATCCAACATCTGAGGCTACCAGACAGACATTGAGCCCGTCGGGTCCGTGTCTCTGGTCACGCTCGCTGTCTGCTGCTTCACGCGGTCGGAGCTAACCGAAGCTAATCACATAATTGCGGACTTGGCGGCAGTGCCGAAAACAGGCGGAGACTGTCGCAAAATTCGTAAATCGGCTTAAAAATTATGTGATAATAATAATAATAATACTTTATTTATAAAGCCATTTTCAAACAACCACAGCTGCAACAAAATGCTGTACACATGAAATGAAGAACATTTAAACACACACACACACACACACAAAAATTTTAATTTCATATTCTTATTAATATGATGCGTTGCTGTAAGTCGAGGATCACCTGTACTCAGAATACCAGGATGCTAGGAGAAGATTGTTGATGTGCAGCATGACACTTAATGCTCACCTGCCTGTTAAAAGGGAGTTTTTTTCTTTTCACTGTTGTGTTTGTGATTGCTCATGATGGAAGACTGCGTTGAAGTGAAGATTCAATGAGTCTGTTGGCTTCTTTCCTTAGAGAACTTTTACTAAATGGCTTTTGTATGTACCAGTATGTGAATGTTTCTTTTCAGTGCACTGAGACAACTTCTATTGAGATTTGGTGCTTTTGGTGCTATAAAAAAACTGAATTAATTTAAATTGAATTGAATTCATCATCCATCCATCCATCCATCCATCCATTCATCCACCCATCCATTTTTATGGAAGAATGATCATATTTGGTCTGTATGTTCCTGTTAGCAAAGTATCTCAAATCCTCTGACACATCAATGAATCTCTCCGTGCATAATCACTGGATGAAAATCTACACCCGATCATCTTTTGGAGTCAGCCTCATACAAGATGGCTGCCATGATTCCTGAGCTTCAGCTAATGCAAACATGTCTCTCATTCTGTCCATTTTTTAGATACTAAGCTAAAACTTGTGGTAGTAGCTGAGAGTTATCCCCAACATTTCTTCTGAGCACCAAATAATCATGCATAGTTTTTCTTCAAAACTAACCAATAAGACAGCGGGTGATATGCATTTCTTCAATAACTGCTTCTTACGTGGAATTAATTGCATTTTATTCTGATCAGATTTGACCTTGTAGATGATTTGAACAAATAAAAACAAAATATTTTTCCTTTGAATGAATCCTGCGGTGCCGTCCTGTAGATCACAACCTCACTGCTCTTCATCGCAGATGGTCACATGTTGCCTTCACTGTCTCTCCCTCCACGAGTAAAAACTAATGAAAGCATCTCCGAGTGGATCGGGGCACAAATTTACTCCCCGTGATGTTGGTCTCGCTGCCTGCCGCCGCTGGCAGCTGCTGATGGAGCTGATGATGATGATGATGGTGGCGGTGGTGATGTAGCAGAAGGCCTGCAGGAGTTTATGATCCGTGCAAATGGAAGAATCTGCATATTGTTGCATATGAGTTTGCCTAATGGATGCCTACACACTGAGGTGATGATGGAAATAATAAAACATGGAGAGCAAGTTAACTGTTGCACGCAGACACAAACCTTCGCCCTGCTTGAGTCCTGGCAATGAGAAGGGGAAAAAAAAAAAACAATAGAAAATGTCAAAGAAAAGATGAACCTAACACAACCAAACAGAGCTGGAGGAGAAATAAAACTTGAGGCGAACATAAAAATTACACACAAAAAAAAAAGGCTTTAAAAGGACTCAAACGCATATCTATTTAAAACAAGTACAAAAACAGGAAACATTACAGAAAAAAAACAAATAAGACAAGTTAAAACTATATAATTTAATGCTCATGATTTATTGTTTGGAAAGTCAACCCAGCTCGGAACCCTAAAATAATAAATGTGTCCTTTAGTTACTAAAACAGAAACATTTAACAACTGTAAATAAATTAAACTGTAATTCTGAATAATAACTGATATGTTAGGATCTTTGTATTCCTCTTAATCTTGTTTAAAGGGGATCAATTATTTGTCCTATAAATTTTTATGGTATGTCTGTGGGCTATCCAGACCATGTTCATTCAATTTAATGCACAAAATAATTCTTAGATAATAAAATATCCCCTTTCTAGTTGTGCCTTTTCTGACTTCCGTTCTGAACGAGCTGTTTATGATAAGGCCACGCCCTTCAAAAATCTGTTTACATTAACTCCGCCCTCCAAAGGGGACCCTGAGTCAGACCCAGAGGCAGACGCCATTTTGGGCAGGGCAAATGAGGCGCTGACGCGTCGCGTAGGCCGCTGAGAAACATCCATAAGTTCACCCTCCATGTTAAAAACTCTTCGTCTGACTCTTCGAAAACAAGCAATAAGGCTGCAGAGTAACACACTGGCTGCTATATGTACACAATAACAAACCAACAGAGATCTGCATCACTATCCATCCACTTTGTAGTGAAGCTGCAGGGACACCTCAGAGCTGCAATTAGAGTTCAGCAGTCTGATGGCAGCAAGAATGAATGGGGTCAGATCATCTGTTTGTCTTCCTGCATGTGATAAAGCTGCAGCCTAAAGACACCAGGATAAACTCAGAGGTCACGATGGGATCGGGACACTGTCCCTACCTTTGAGAAGCTCCTGCTTCTCCCACAAGGACTGCAAGTCCCTTTGCTGGACCTTGAAGCAAAATCAAGTATACATATAATGTATTTGTAAAACATATGACATGTCAATAAAACAGATTAGAACTTTACTGTCTTTGCACCGGAGTACAATGAAATTTGGGCATATACATGTTATACACACACATATAGATAGATACATAGATATATATATATATATATAGATAGATAGATAGATAGATAGATAGATAGATAGATAGATAGATAGATAGATAGATAGATAGATAGATAGATAGATAGATAGATACAGGTGGTCCCCGACTTACGACGACATCGACTAACGAAGTTCCGACTTTATGAAGTTATCATAATTAATAAAAATAAGATTTTTTTGTGTGTGTTTAAATGTTCTTGATTTCATGTGTACAGCACTTTGTTGCAGCTGTGGTGGTTTTAAATGGCTTTATAAATAAAGTATTAGTATAATTACATAATTTTTAATTTTCAAGCCGATGTACAAAGTTTGCGGCAGTTTCCGACAGTTTCCGACAGTTTTAAGCAGTCAGTTTTCGGCAGTGCCCACGAGATTAGCCTTAGCCAGTTAGCTCCAGCCTCATAGCTCCAGCCTTGACAGCCGGCTTTGCCCGATCAGAGGTTCCTGCGCTCGGATACATGATCTGGAGCTGAACAATGGTTTTGTGGAGGATCAAAAAAGGCGTTCAATACAGAATCAACTGGACTTTATTTGTTGCAGAAACCCCCTTCCCACAAACCCCCACAAACCCCCTTCTGTTAAACTGTGATGTGTTGTTTTGTCAATTTAAATAGAATAGGCATGTTATCTCAGGTATGGTGTGGGGTTATTTCAGTTTCCAATTTCATATGTTGGTGCGTGGCTTGTCAGCCTGTATAAAACTTCTCGGTCTCACAGCTTCCTTTCATTCAGAATTGAAAAAGACTTCTGGACAGAAGTCGAAACGTTTTCTGCAACAAATAAAGTCCAGTTGATTCTGTATTGAACGCCTTTTTTGATTTTATCATGTCCTGGACGACTGAGAATCTTCACCAGCATTTTGTGGAGGAACAGATGGGCGAAGCAAAATGACACTGTTGACCGCGTGAAGCAGCCGGACCGGTGTAGCAATGAGCTAACATTCTAACAAGCCTTGCTGTAGGATGCACGGTTGGATGCGAACGCCCCATCGGGGGACACAGAGCCGACGGGCGGCAGCCGGGAGCTTGCCTCGATGTCCGCCTGGCAGCCTAAGATGTTGTCTGGACACCGAGCTAACATGCGAAAACGTGGACAAACAGCTGCAGCAGCCTTGGAGGGGCTAACGCTAACGGGCGCTGCTAATGGTGGGGCCTAACATGCTAACGCGGCGCAGCTTGTTTTGGATGGACACCACGGAGAAACGGCTTTCAGTAAGTTATTAACTCTTTTTCTGGCTCCAAATGTATGGGTTAACATGCTAACAGTTCTTCCTGTAAACAGTTTGGACCGCGTGGAGCAGCACGAAGCTGCGGAGCTCGGATGTGCAAGAGCTAACATGCAAACAGACAAGACAAGCTTGACCAGCTCAAAGTAAGAAATTAAATTTTTATTTTTAGCCCTGGACTGTAAGTGTTTTGTGATCATTATGTAGCTGAGTTGGTATCACGGTTTAATCAAGCTTAGACCACATATGGCGGAACTGAAGAATAGACATGCACAGAGTTTTAAAAAGTAAGACTTTGTTTATTTCTTCAGCAGAGAAAAGATGAAGCAGGTTGAAGAACCAGGGAGGAGTGCTGTGAGGTGCTGGTTTCCAGTAGGTGCCGCAGAGAGAGAGAGGAGGTGAGTACCTTGGTAGATGATGCAATCTTGCTGTAGGAGTTGAGAACGCAGGAGCAGACAGGAGGCTGTTGGTTGGTAGTTGGGACTCCAACGGATGAAACCCTTCCTTGTAGGTAATACCTTGTGAGGCTTGGCTTGAGCAGTCACAGGAGAGGGTTGAAGCATGGAAGCTTGTAGGAGAGGAATTGTCAGGAGACAGTGAAAGGCTGACCAATACTGAACCATTCAAGGTTAATGTCCCAGCACTGAAGGAGAGTCTGGCAGTAGCTAATATAGTCCAGCCAAAACAGTCCTCCAAACCGGGATCAGGTGTGGATCGTTAATTGAGTGCTCACTGCAGCAACTGTGGGAGAGCGAGTGGAAACCAGAACTCCCACAGTTAGGATAGGCGAAGTGCTTGGTAACTTGGTAACTGTTCATTACCGTAAATGTACTTGTATCAGTGGTGGCTTGTGTGTTCCCCGACTTACGAATTTTCGACTTACGAAAGGTGCGTAGGAACGGAACTCGTTTGTAAGTCGAACTTGTTTGTAAGTTGGGGACTTACTGTATATATATAT